>WEKY01008905.1:6103-190297 GCA_013390045.1 Picathartes gymnocephalus | reverse complement strand
AGAAGTTATAAGTAATTTATAATAACTAGCCTTTTGATCAGTAGCATCCATTAATATATCCTGCATATGCTGCACTCATTTTTCAGTATTTCTTTTTAAATTGAAATGAAAGACAGAAATGAAAGACCAAAGTTGGCTTTGGTGTTTGGGCTATCTGCAAACACTCTCTTTGTTCCCAAAATCTAGGAATTGGATGCCATTGAATCTCACGTGAAAGTGTTTGAGAAGGATGTTGCAGAAATGAAGACAATCCTGTCATCAAAAGATCTGTTAGAATTCTCTCCTAAAGACCAACTTAAACATGGACAGGTCTGTGAAAACTCCTGTATAGGCTTGTTTTCCTGATCAATGTAAACCCTGAGGTGAGACTGTTGAGAGACCTTTTCAAGAAGCACACACGTGGTTGGAGCACAAAACACTTGAAATTAAACCACTGTTGAGAACATGCCCACAGAGAACTCGAGTGTGTAACTTAAGCACATGTCAGGCATAGCTGCCACCTTTGAGGGTCTCCATTTTTTGGGAAGTTTATGGCCTGATTTTCAAAAGACACTTGCTGCACACCACTCTACTTGGCACCAAACGGAAATCTGAAGTTAGAAAATTAGGCCTTGTTTTTCCCAAAATGGAGGCAATATTTAGTAGATGATTCTTTTATTTCACACCACATACAGTCCACAGTGTTATCTGCCTAAAATACAAAAAGCATGGGTTCAGTTTCAGGTGAGGAATAAAAATGTCATCATATCTTTCATAGCAGTGTAGCTCATAACAAAGCTGTGCAGCTTGGTTATCCAGAGAACAATTTTATAATAACGACATTACATAGAAAAACTAAAGTAATATTTCTTCTGGAAAATAAGGGTCACCTTCCTTACTGTAAATCAAAGCCTGGATAGTACAAAAAATTCCTGCTACAGTCTGCTTATGAATGAGAGAATAGTCATCTCTATTCCCACTGGGGCATTTTAAAACAAAATCTTCTTGAGAGGGAGTTTAACAAAAATGTTAGTAATTAAAAGGCCTATAGGTGGTTTGTATTTATATTATTTTATTCTTCTGGAGATCCTTGCTGAATGAGCTCCCAGTAGGATTTCATATTTCTTAAGGAGAACAAAGAAGTTTTGAGTTGCTATTGCCATTCTGTCTTTCATAAACTAATGACTGAGTCTTCCATCAAACATTTGTGAAACTGCACCTTTCTGTTCATCCCAAACTGATCAAGGTGGTTGTAAACTGTGCATTCACTCAAAGTATTGTGATATGAAATGCTGTCCTTGACAGGGAAGACGAGGCTTTCTGTTGACTTCCATCTTCATTCATCATCTCATCTATGTTGATAAGACTGCTTTTAGGACCTTCATAAAATGACTAGTTTGCAGGACAAAAGACAAAAACCAGAATTTGCCTTGAGTGACATCAAAGAATTTGCACCACTTTTTTAACTATCTTTACTGCCAATGATGCTCTGCTTTGAAATGAGCTGCTTAGTAAATAGCAACTAATCTGAATATGAGCCTTTTTTGTCATTGTGCAAACTTCATATATGTATATGCAGAAAAAACAGAATTGTAAATATGAGTTATGTCTTTGTCTTGCTTTAGACAACCTCACTGTGGATTTTCAGTTACTTGTTCCAAGATTCACAGAATCACAGAATATTCTGAGTTGTAAGGGACCCACAAGGATCATAGAGTCCAACTCCTAAGTGAATTACCCATATGGGGGTTAAAATTTCTTCCTTCTTAAAAGGGGAAACTCACCAAAGAGATTTTGCTCATCATTAATGTTGTATAAATTTTGGTGTTGATTTTTCTAACTCAGTATCACATCCATAACCTATGTTCTATCCTGACAGGTTATACTTGAGCATGTTGGTCCCATGCAGAAAACTATTGTTCATATACAGTCCTATGAAGATGCACTTCAGCTGCCAGGGCTGAAAATGCAACCTTTCTCAGTCTTCAAAAGAGCAAGACAACTCTTGAAAGAATTGAAGAAATTAGAAAAAACTACTAAGGAACAAAATGAGCTACTGGAGGTAATGGATTTTTTTTTTTTTTTTACAGTCACCTGAATCACCTTTTTTTTAAAGTAATTTTGATCTTTTAAACAATATTGCTTTTGCAGCCATGTAGTTACACCTACTGTGTCTTCTGTGTAATGGTTTGGGGATGTTTTTTGTTCTTTTTTTTTCACTATTTAATTTGATCCTGCTGCACACTGAATAGTCTTGACATACATTCCAATTCAGTCATAGCTGACAACATATTGTAGAAGAAGTGAAAGCTCATGTGTCTCATGCCCCAGGTTTGCACTGGTGATTGAAGTCCAGTGTTAGATGCAGGTGCTCACATCTGCAGCGTTCAGCTCCTTAAACTCACCTTGACCATGGAAATTCTCACTGACAACCATTAGATAGCAATTGCTAACAGCAGAAGGTCTTTTACTGATCCAAATCAGTGAGCCAGGAAAGTGGCCATTCTCTACAGCTGTGTCTTGGTTAATTCACTGTTTTGAGGCAGGCCAGCCTGTGACAGGGGCCTTGGAGATGCTGTTGGCCAGCCCAGGTTTGGAAACAGAAGTGACACAACACCAGGAGAAGACAGTGCTGATGGAGCAGTGAGTGTTAACTCAGGGGCAGGGAGAGTTATGGAACAGCTCCAAACCTGAAGGAGCATCTGTGCAGCACTTCCCTGAGCAGTGTGGTTGTACCAGCTCAGGGAAGTTTTAATTCAGGGCCTGGTCATGCTCCATTGCCCAGGCTGGAGGAAATCTGGAGTTCGGTAACGCAGGTTCCCACGTCAGCAGGGAAATGAAAGTTGCCGTGTGACCCATCCATTTCTCTGCAGGATGCTGGCAGCACCTAGACAAATGTTACATTATCTTTGCTGATTTGGTTTGCCCAACCTATTAGGGTGAAGAGAATGCTTTAAAACATCTAACTGGGCATTTCAGAGGCCAGGCAGACAAGCGACAGCTAAAAGGGGAATGCCTGTCTTTGATTTTTGGTTTGTGAAATTAAGAGCATAACATAAAGAGAAAAACTCAAACATGCCACATGACTAGTGCATGCTTGGAGTCAGAAAAAAAGCAGTGACTGTATTAGATCTGTATAATCCCTAAAATCCCCCTTTTTTTAGTCCATACAAATTCTTATGTCCAAATAAATGGATGTGGTAAAATGTACCTTTTTCAGTTACTAGATCAAATAATGGAGAATTTTCAAAACACTTTAAGAGCATCAGAAACAGGGTGCTTTGCAATCATCAGTTGTTATCATGACACTTGTAACTGGGTTGTGCGGAGTATTAGGTGAAATTTTAGCTTTTTCTCCTTTTTGTAAAGCTGTGACTTTTTTTTGCTCAGCATTTGCCTTTATCTTGCAGACACCCAACAATCTGTAGCTGAATGAAATTTCTTTGTGAGAAAACAGATTGGAAAAATTGCAATTCTTGGCAGCTAGTGTATCAAACTGAGCAAAAGAGATTTTCCAGTGCAGTTGAATGGGTTGAAAGCAGCAGTGCTACAATACAAGTCTAGCACTAGCTAAGGTATAACAAAGGATAAAACCATTAAACCATGGCATTTTGAGTGCTGCATTAAAAAGGTGGTAAGAATCCTGCTAGAGAGGAAAGCAAATGGGAGCCAAGCTTTCTCCACAAATACATCATTTTTTTTTCCCTGGGGATTAGTCTTTGAATGAGTTTGCCCGTATTTAGCTGTGGGATGAGGTAATGGAATATTGCACCAGTAACTTAGATTTAATTAAGTTGCACTGTAACACCTGAAACAGTAAATCAAAAATAAAGCCTGTAATAGGTATTGAAAGTGCTCTGGGGCGGGATTTTGAGTGACTTAGTTCTCTGTTGAATGTTGCCCTCTGTTTTTTTATTATGGTCTGTTAAGTTCCACACCTAAATAACGTCATCGGGAAGAAGATTTGGAAGCTGCATCTGCATCTACTGGTTTTCTGTGCAAGAGAGTGGTAGTATTTGCATATCTGATGATTTACTGACCTCATTTTCACTAAGCTCTTCCAAAACAAATACACTGTGGGTAGGTGGGCCTTTTCCACATGGGTAGGTCTTCTGGAGTTACCACAATATGAAAAGTAAAGAGCAACTGTTAACCAGGAAATAACTCAAAAGAGAGGCAGCACTTGTAGGAAGAAACGCAGTCCAGATATATGGCATAATTTGTTATACTGGATAAAGGATAAAATCAGATTTTCTTTTCCTTGAGTAGAAGGCAGAAACAAATTAATCATTTTCAGGTAAGTGACTATATTCACATATTGACCCATGACAGAAGACATTGGAGTCTGTATACAAAATATTCAGACTCTTTAGTTGGTAAAGGAAATTTGAGGTAGTACTCAGCTTCTTACTAAACAGTCCTATTCTTATGGAATTGAAGGTGTCGGTAAAAGAATCCTCTTTTTAAAAGGATTTATTTTATTTTCTCATTAAAGCTGAACAGAAGAAGACCTATTCCTTTTTCTTTCCTCTTTGATTCTTTGCCTACAGCACTAAGATTGTAGGCCTCACTTAAATATCTTTCTCTTCAAATTGGCTTTATTTTCTTAACTGAGGAAAATAGTTTCTTCTCACTTTTAAGACGTGTAAAATAAAGGTTATTTAGAACCTTATTAGCCTGCATTTTCTTGAGAGGGAGTGCTGCTATGAAGAAGTGACTGAAGAAATGGCACTGTTGCTGTTCATAGCAGGAGAGACTCTTTGCTCTGAAAGGCAGAGTCTGTGAATACTTTACAGTGAGATCTTTGACCTTTTGGGTCGTTCAGGTGCTGCTGTCAGCAGAGCAGTATCAAGCCTGTTGACTTCATTGTTTCTTCATTACTTTTTGCAGGCACCTCAGGAACAGTCCTTTGATATTCTTTGGTTCTCAGCTTCTGGGTCCAGAAACATAGAGCGACCAAGTGCTGTGCACGTTCAATGTTTTCACAAGATATTCTGACTTGTAGATGTGACAATTTCTTAATGACCTGAGTCATCATGACAGGCTGTGACCGACAAATATGAGTGTGTGGGGAGATTGCCCATTTCTGCATTAACAGCAAAGCCTGGGGCAGGCACAATGAGATTTTACCATCACTGTCAAATGAGTAAAAGTGAATTTGGCTGTTTATAACATATAATATGTTTTCCTATAAGCCGTAGAAGCAGAAGAAGTTCACGTGGTGGCAGTGCTTATCACTTTTATTGGAAGTATTCAAGTTGTCAGTGTGGTTTGGGTTATCCTCAGAGCTGCAGTGTTGTGCCTGTGCAGAACAGTTCATTTTTGGTCAGTGCAGAACTAGCTGGCAGTAAAGGCATGAACACCAGTAAAAACCAGTTAGGCTTCCTTACTTGATAAAAAACCCTGTAATTTCTCTATTTTTTACAACCTGTTCTAAATTGTAGTGAATGGGATGAAATCTGCTCCATTTCCACTTGATAGCCAAATTCACTGTTCTACTCTGGAGCTCCTAGACAGAATACTCCACCATACTTCAACTTACGGAGAGAGCAGCTTGTTTGTCTCTAGCAAGTGAGTAATAAACTTAGATAGGGATAGGGTTGTGCAAAGTTAGCAGAACAAACACATTCTGTTACACATAACTATAAGTACAAAGGAGGCTTCAGTACTCTTCAGTTCAACTTTGTTTCCTTACTGACTTGTATGTTTCTGTACTCCTTATTTCAAAATTATTTATGGAAATTGCTGTTTCACAGGAAACTGTAAAGAAAACAGAAGATTGTGAGCAAGAAATTGAAAAGTTGAAAC
Organism: Picathartes gymnocephalus; assembly: GCA_013390045.1. NCBI lineage: Eukaryota > Metazoa > Chordata > Aves > Passeriformes > Picathartidae > Picathartes > Picathartes gymnocephalus. The sequence continues at coordinate 184,510 of WEKY01008905.1, read as the reverse complement.
AACTCCTAAAGAACCACCTGGTTGAAATATCACATGAAGATCAACCACAGGCTCAGAAGACTCTTTGTCCAGAGGTGGGTTTCATTCTTTTCTCTCTCATGTGTCTTCCTTATCCTGACTAACACTAATCATGATGATGCAGAGCACTGAGAAATAGTGGTGTGCTTCTCTTCCCCACCACCAGTCAAGCAGGCAATTGAATGCCATAGTGTGACCATGAAATTAATTTCACTTAATATTACTTTGCAAGTTGGGTGTATCTTTCATAGTATACTCCCTATTGATTTTGATGTGTCATTTGTGCCTGTATCAACTTGTAACAAAAATTGGATGCTGTTTTCATGACAGTTGTTCTGGTGAAACAACATGCAGCACTGAGAGCTTACCTGTCCTCAGCATCCTGCTAGTTTTCCTCAGGTGGCAGCTTGGGATAGTGCCTAAGGAGAGAACTGAGTCCCTTTTTAATGACTGGTCATGCAGTGGAACTTTTGGGGATTCTGGTTAGGCTTAGATTCATTAGACTCCTTTCCTTGTCCTCGCTGCCACACTGTGTTTTCATCACTGGTAAACATGTATTGCTTTTCTCTCTACAGTCAGCTGCTTTCAGTAATGGAAGAATTGATTTTTTTTAATGCAAAAATATGATGTGTTTTAAGGATAGCGCTGCAGAAGTCCGGAAATTACTAATTAAATGTAATAACTATTTATAAAGTGCCTCTGAAACGCTCAGTTTTTTCCAGTCAGTCACAGCAAAGTTAATACACTTACATTGTGCTTGCCTAATAACTATAATCACTCAGTAGGCTCCTAAGTACATAACTGCTCTGCTGTCAGCTGGTTGGATGTTGGAGGCTTGATGCAGTGCTCAGCATGACTCATTTCCTGATTCTTCCGTGTTTTTGTCTCTGAGTGTAGGATTTTACGTTTAATAGTTCTTTTTTTAGCACTTGGGAGTCACAGCATTGCATGAATAGAAGTGGGCAGTGGAATTGCCCATCTTACTGAGGGATTTCAGAAAAAGAAGTGATTTTAAGGAAGATTTGGTTTCTGAGGAGGTTTTTGCTAATTAAGTCTGCAAAAGAGTAACTGGTAAATCTATGCTGGCAAGTCTCCTGAAGTGAAATAAATAGATACACTGTTTCTAGTTGACATTGATTAAAAACATGCCAAATAGTCATGGATGTCTGTTTCTTCGTTTTGATGATGCTTTCTTGCCTCTGCCTTTGGGTGATTTTACCTTGTGGTTTTGAGTGTACAAAAGGAAGAAAGCATTGTCAGAGCAGGGTTCCCATGTCCTTCGACAGTTTGCTGGAGTTCCTGCCTCCACCTTCCCTGTCATGCTGCCACCGTAGAGCTATTAACAGAAGCTGTAGTGGAGACAGGACCAGCACTCTCACTGCTTTCATCTGCCACAATTATTAATATTTGCTTAACATCACTAATGACAGAGTATGGTGTGGAGCCAATGCTGTTCTCACTTCAAGCCTGGCATCAAAGCTTGCTGTGATCAACTGAGCCCAGTGTGCAAAGGGATATTTAGCCAGGTTTCAGTCTTCTGATCAAGTAACAATGCTTCAAAGAGCTTTAGCACTTTCAGTAATGAAGGGAGTAGGACAACTCATTCCATGCCCTGTCTTACTCTGTTATTTGCTGGGATTTCTTCATTCACCTGGAGGCTGGATGGTAAGGAAAGCCCTAGGAAAAAACTCTAAGGGCAGAACACTGTCTGGATTAATAGTCATGGCCAGGAACAAGACCAAGACAGGTTTATTTCCCCCTCTGTTAGTGCAGTTACTTGGGTTATTGTTTAGTCTATGTGGAACATTAAATATTTTCCTTAAGCTTTGGTGGGGTCCATTTCTCCCAGTATCACATTCAAGGACATGGGATCATTTTGGTCCTAGCCACATCCCCAACACCCACCAAATGGTTTGTTTCCTTTGGGCCATCTTCAGCAAAGACTGAGCCCTGAGCTACCCTACTTTGCTGTCTTTGCCCTCCTCAAGGCTTTCCCAAGTGTTCAGTGTCAGGCTGCCAGGGAAGGAAGGTGGTGGGAAGTAACATCACCTGCTCTGACACACAGAGCAATGTAACCCATCTGCATTCCCTTTGTCCTGGAGGAAACTGGTATTCTCATGGATATGCAGGACCTAGTTAGAATTAGTTCCAGCCTGCCACATTTCCTTCACACTTCCAACTCCTGCATCACAAGTGGCAGCTGCTGTCCTGAGCTCAATCCGTTGCTATTGGTTTGCATGTACCTGGACATCTCCTGCAGTGACAATGGGCAACTGTGCCAAAGCCCAGAAAAAGGAAAAGGGGGAAATAGCCCCAGTACCAGTAAGATGCCTCACTGGTGTCATCTGTTACATTACTGTTTGGTTAAATAAGAAAAACAGATGCTTACAGATGTTGTTGCTCCTTAGGGAGAAATGGAAGCTGTAAAAGAAGAAATCATAAAGCTGTGCCAAAGAAAGGAAGATTTCCTTACCGGCATGAAGAATTCCATGGCTGAGCTTCACCAGCGCCTACAGCAAGAACTGCCTGAAGCAGCAGATGAACCTCCATCCTCTGCATTAGCACAGAGTGACCTGATTGGGACTGATGTTTCTGGTCAGCAGGTAAGTGATCACTCACCTGAGGGCCAAAGAGGGGAGGTAAATAACCTTTCCTGCTCCTGGAGGAGTGGCATGTGAGACAGGAGCACTCCTGCCCATGTGAATCAATACTGTCTCTCCTCCCCTTCGTGTTCAGAAGAGCTGAGAGTGAGGCATGTCTAGGGGAAGGTAGGAGAGCTGTGCCTCTGGTTATTTCTTAGCATTTTTCACTTTCAACATGAAGTTTGCATCAATCAACAGCAAAATGCCCCATGTGTAGTTTTGTTGATGATCAGTTGTTCTGGGATTCTCAATAAATTATTTTCATGGGACAGAATGAAATTTGTCCCTTTTAGAGCTGTGCTGTTGAAAGCTAACAGCATCAAGCCCCAATTTTCAGAGGTGCTTACAACCTGCAGCTTTCAGTTACTTTAATGTAGGTTGCCAGATGTTCAATGCTTCTCCAAAAGTGGATCTCAAGTGGTAAATTTGTTTTGGTTTACAGGCAGAAGTGAAGAGGCTTTTACCATTCTTGTCATGATTAATTGGGTTGTCTCTCTGTGTGTATTTTTGTAGTTGAAAAAAAGAGGAGTGATATCTCTTCTGCCTTCCTTAGATGAAGAATCTGAAGACTGTTCTTTACACAGCAAGGTGAGTCCAGTGTATTTTATACATATACAGCTGTATATGTAAGATAGAAGATTTTGGTAAAGGAGAAGTTACGAAAAATGTGAAAATCTGGAATACTTGAACTTAAAATATCTGTTACTCCAGGCTACAAAGGAATTTCACTCAAGCCAGTGTACCAATATTCCAGTACACAGCACCTTGTTCTGTGAGGTGTGATCCTGCTTTTGGTGGGATTGCTTATTTAGTAATGCCCCCTGTATGGAAGTGTTAATGGCAAAATATGGGCTTAAATACCAATGTTTTTATGTGGAGGTAGGTTTCAGAAAGAAATAGCCTCTGAAATGCCAAAACATAAAAGAAACAACAAAATTTATTTGTATGTTTGAACTTAAGAAAAAAGGGGTGTGATTAGATTATTGAGAGTGAAGTTTAGGATAGAAGAGATTTCTGGGAGATGGGGAGAAACTGGGAGAGACTGCCCTACAGGTGGCTCTGAATCTGAGGGGTCTAAATGCCCAGGTGAACTGCAGAGGAGCAAAGCTAATTGCTTTTGGAAAAAAACTCCATGGCAAGACAGTGGAGAGCTTGTGCCTCACTACTGATCCATGGCCTTCACTTTCAGGGTTTTTCACTCTACACCTTCACTGGCACAATTTTCTTTACAAGTAGGACTTTTTAGGGAGCAGGGCAGGAGAAAGCTAGAGAGTGTATTGTTGTTCGTTTGGTGGTTGCTGGTTTGCTTGGATTTCTTTTTTTAAGTTTTTTTTTTAATATTGTAAGAAATGAGAATATTCTGCGGTCTCCAGAGAAAACTATCAATGTCATCCAGCTGCCATTCTTCTTGCAGCAGAGCTATAGAGCAAGAAGAGAGGTGGGATTTGGGAAAGAAATAAAGATAGATAAACAAGGCAGAAACAGAGCAAAGTGTTATTAGAAGTTTGCAGTGCTTTACATGGCCTGGAGGAATATCTGAGCTTCCTGTTCACAAGCTAAAGCTGAGCCGTTGCTGCTTTCAAAGGTAAGTACAGCCACAGAGAAAGATGCAAGCTTTTGGCCTTCAGAAGGAGATGGTGAAAGGCTCAAGGAAGACAGTGCAACCTCCTGGTCTTCTGGTACCTTGTCAGATGGCATTGTTCAGGTAATGCACTCAGATTTATCTCTGTGGGGATGGGAACTCATCTTTATGGAAAAGATCTGCACAAATCCTAAGTATTGCTGAAGCCTCCAACGCAAGAGAACTGTAGAAATGAAGGACAAGGGGGCCTGATTCATATCTTCTATCTCACACTAAATCTTGCCATTTAGAATCTCCTTTTTGGTTGCACATATTGGTTGGACTCAGTGACCTTAAGCGTATTTTCCAATCTAAATGATTCAATGATTCTAATTCCTTTTAGCTTTACAAAACCCCCAAAGGGAATAATGAAAATTTAGTAGTAGCAACTTGTTTCACTGATTCCTCACAGGCTTTAAAATATGGGGGATGATTTGTGGAAGAGCTTCTCTTTGTACATGAGAAGATCAGTGTCTAGGACACCCAATCAGCTACAGATTTGGTGCCATTCTGCTCTGTTCTTCATGGTGCCTCAGTGGTGTTGTGACAGCTGCAATTGTTTCTTTCTGTACATCAGTGCCACAGGCATAACAAAACTGCTCTCTGTGAATATTCTTGGGCCAGAACCACAGTAGGTCATGTGGCTGCTGCTCTTTGAGGCTACTATAGCACAACAAAGCAATGGAATGTAGGATCAGAAAGTCATTTAGGTAGGAAAAGAGCTTTAAGATGGAGTCCAGCCATAAACCAAACACTGCCAGGTCCACCACCAAACCATTTCCCAAAGTGCCACATCTCCAGTACTGCACATCTGTATGGAAGATAAAAATATTTCCACTGTTGCCTCTTTCTCTCCAGGATGAGGATGCTATAACTGAATCACCCAGTAAACATGGTGAAGAAACATCTCTGCAAGCTTTGGAGGGCACTGAAGGTCCTGGCACAGCTGATGGCAGTCTGGCTGTGGTGAGTTTGAAGGCCTGAGGCAGGTGGCATCCTGAGTGAGTTGTGTGACCTACCTAGTGGGCAGAGGCCCTGGTCTGTTGTGGTTTTGATACTGGAGTTTGCTGCAGTGTGATATGGTGGGATACCTGCAACCTTCTGTGGACCTCTTATTGCTGCTCTGTGTGATGATAAATTTTGATTTGCTCCTTGAAAGTGCAATTTTCTAGGGAACAAAATGGAATGTTTTCAGGCAATAAGCTGATGAATGGAGAGGTCTGAGTGATGTAAACATACATCAGCCATGGAATTTTTAAATGGCAGTTACAGGAGGAATTAAGGAGCTTGACATGTGTTGTTGCTTTGTGGAAGACATGCAAAGGCTGACAGGAGTGGGCAGCAGCCTACAGGTTATATACAAAAGAGTGTAGGGAGACATGGAAGGCTAGGAGCAGCAGTCTAGTGGCAGAGCAGCTTCAGCTTTTAGGATCACAGAATCCTGGAATTGTTAAGGTTGGAAGAGACCTCTAAGATCATTGAGTCCAATTCTTAACCCCATGCCACCGTTTTCAGCACTGAATCACATTTCTAAGTGCTACATCTACATGTTTTTTTAACACTTCCAGTGATGCTGATTCCACCACTTCCTTGAGCAGCCTGTTCCAATGCCTGATAACCCTTTCAGTAAAGAAATTTTTTCCAATATCCTGTGGGGGTGGAATTAGAACTAGATGACCATTAAAGGCTCCTTCCGAGCCCAACTGTTCTATCATTCTGTGGTATTGATAGCTGGAACAATGCATTTTTTGGTTCTTTTTTTTTGGCAAATCTCATTTTAATATGAAGCTTGTGCACTAGCACTGGCCATCTCAGTTGCCTGAATGTGTGCTCTGGAGGCACGGGAGCATTCTGCTAGTTCTGTTCTCATGGTGTTGTGCTTGATTTACTTACTAAATACCAGTGTTTGCATGTGTGGAGGAATATACAGACCTGTGCAGCCTTCCAAGTCACTGCTCTTTAGTTCCAAGTACTTCGAACTTCTTGTTATGGATGTGTGCAATGCAATATGGCTTCTTCAAGGAGTGTATTTAAGAAGAATTGCACAAGATGTCCTTAGAAATACACCATTTTTTAACTGTATGACCTAGAGCCCAAGTAAAGCATATTTAACTGTTGGAACTGAACACACTCAGGTGGCTTCTAAGCGTTGTCCAACAGCTTGTTTTGCAGCTTCCAACTGCATTGCTTTTACATGTAACTCCCACAGAAAAACATCTCAGGGGAGAACAGGTTAATAGTGAGTCATCCACTTCCTGTGCACTCAGGTATAGCTGCTGTGCTCAGGTAGATCCCTGCAGATGCAAATCGCTGCCTGGAAACCTGTTACACCAGATCTTGGATCGCCTGCCTGCTGAGTTTCCCTTTCTTTCCTTTTTTTCCTTCTTGGTTTGGGTTTTTTTTTCCTCCCCCATCAAGTCTGGGAACCTGGCGACAGAGTCGTTTTGGGGCTCTGTGAGTGTGGAAGTTAATCATCTCTCACTGGAAAGGGGAGGGGAGGGAAATGACAACACCAGGTCGCTCACCAGGCTGCTTTGATGTGCTTTGCTCCAGAGCCACCAGCCGCCTCCAGTCCCCAAGGCCGCCCTGGGCTCGCAGTCAGCGCTGGATGGAGGGAGGCCTGAGCCAGAATCCATCCTCCTGCTGTGCCAGGCCCAGGTGGCCGAGCTGGAACAATGGCTAGACAAAACTAAAATGTCCCTGAGGTCAGACCCTCAGGCCCCCCAAAGGCAGCAGATGGTGGAGCCGCAGCTTGCTGATTGCCAGGTAAGGTGGTGACATTGCTGCTGCCATCCCAGCCTGTCCCCTTCCCTGGGGGTGTGTCTGCAGAACAGCTCTGCCTGCTGCCTCCCTCCTGCTCCAGCAGCTCCCTCACTCTGCACAGAGCAGGTGACTGCTTGGCTTCAGCTTCAGCTGCAGCTTCACCAGGGTTTGGTTACAATGCCTTTGGTTTTAGAGTTGGGATCTCTGTGCATTCAGGGGATTTAGGTAGAATTCTGGAGTATATGTAAAGCTTTGCTTTGATTTGGATTATTTTCAAAACCATGGCTTGCTTTGAATCCTCTATTAAAAGGCAGTGTTTTTATTGGTCCTGATTATGATAAATCAGCTAGAAACAAGAGTATTTTTTTTCCTTTTAACATCTTTCACTTTCTGCTTATCAGAATGATGTAGAAGACTGGTCTAAGAAAGTTTCCAAGCTGCTACATTCTACTTTTTCAGTTTTTTTCATAAACTACCAGCACAGGTAGAAACATAGTGGCTTTCCCCCTACCCTCAGTGAGCAGTAGTGGACCTACTGCCATGCATCGAGGGGAGCCTCTAGCCCCCATGGCAGCAGAACAAAAGGAGCAGGTGGTACCTGTTGGTGAAAATGGGAGGAGGAAAACAGAACTGGCACAAGGGGCTGGGTGGGAGGGAGTCCTGGCATGCAGCATGTGCAGATTGAAACAGAGCTGAGGCTCCCCATGGTGCCACGTCTGGTGTGCCAGTTTGCTTCGAGCACTGAGCCTGCATAGAGCAACAAATTTCACTCACAATACCAAAATGTCCCCATTTTAAATTACTGAGAGACATTACCAGCTGTTTTGTTGTTGTTTTGGGTGGTTGTTTTTAATTGGAGTGCCTCTGGATTTAGGCAGTAATTCAGCCAAGTGCTCAGGGGCTGAACTCTGTGGGAATTAGGATCCTGAATGCTCCCAAGTAGCTGCCTGTGTCTGGATCCCGTTCAGGGTTACTGTCAGCATAGGCTTCACCAGGGCAGTTCCAGCTGGTGAAAACAAGCAGCCTTCAGGCAGCTGTAAGCACTGCTCAATTCCTGTCGGCTTCAAGCAGTCAAGCTCACTGTTAAGACATGAATTTGGGCAGGGGAACGGGGTTCTCTAACCTAGTCAAGATCTACAGAGAAAAATACACACAGACTGGAAGAGAAACAGTCTCTAGATATGGGCATATGACATAAAGCAAGTAATCTATTCCACTTGGTTACTTTGCAGTTGAGTCATGGTACCTTTCTCAGTGCTCACCTTAAAAATGTGAGTTTGTAGTATCCAGGGATGCACTTTGATTCACAGCAGCTTGAGTCAAAAATCAGATCCCAGCAGTCTGCAATGGCCTGGCTGACACCTGGAAACGTTCTTATGTGTTGGGTAGTTCAGCATCATTCCTCCCAAAGAGTGATATGAGCTTGAGTTTGTGCTTTGCCTCTTTCTCCCCCTCTGAGTGTTGTCTTCTTGGTTGCTTTCAAATGGAGTCTGTCATTTCTGCTCTCCTCTTTTATTGCTTGATATCTGAGTTAAGATAACCTCCTGCAGATGCTCTTGTTTCAAACAGTGTTAAGACTAACTCTGTATAAAATTCATTTAATTGTCCAGTATAAAAAGATACTATATTGGAGAAAATCTAGGGGGATTGCAGCTATTTCTCTTTTTCCCTGCATGTTTCTATTCTTTTCAGACAGGGGAGGTATGAGCATTGACTTCAGAATGTTGTCAGAAAAGGAGGGCTGCACTTCTGAGAAGGAATAATTATCTGCTGTCCCTTCTAGGTGAGGTTATCAGAGATTGAACAAAAGGTCCTTTCTTTACTGGAAGATTGTGGAGATAGTGCAGACTACCAACAAAAGACAGAGGCTCTTTCCTTGAAGCTGAAGGAGGTGAAGCGCAATTTAGAAAATGTCCAGATGATGCTTCAAGACAAGTACAGTGAAGAGCAGGTAAAGCATATGAATGTTGTGCAGGGCAAGAGTTGAGAGTCCTGGTGCTTTAATGGTCTGTAGTTGCAGAAGAACAGTTAGAGCTCACCATGTGAAGCAAGGAAGGGAGAAGTGTCAGAGTTGCCTTTATTCTACTTTACAGGGCTGTATAATTACTTGTAGTTTGCAACAAGTAGTGGGTTTTTTAATGAGTCCCTGAACAGCATCTTTTCTGCTTCAAGGGCTCTGTGACAGGTCAGCACTTTGCTAAGAGCACAGGAAAAGGACTTAGGGTTTGGTTTTAAATGCCTCCAAAAGGCCATGATGTTGGCCTGTGACAGTATCAAAGGAGAGAGGCCTTTTAGTAATTTTCTCTTTGAAGAGTGCTTAAATGCAGTGAGTCTGTCAGCTCTCCTGCACCACAGCTGCACAATCTTTGCTGAGTTTCCCGGTGGGTGAGATGGTAACTCCTGGCTTCAGAGCTCATTCGCTCTCTGTTGTGTGAGGGATCAGAGGAGCCCCCCTGATGAGCTTGTTTAAGAGCAGCCACAGTCCCTCTGGTGTGAATTACCACTGGTAAAGGCTTGTGTTGAAATACTCCTGTGAGCACAGACAGATTGAAAATCCAGGTGTGTGACCAAATTTATAAGCATAAATTGCACATCCCTGTAATTTGGCCAAACAAAAAGAAGGGGGAGTTAGTATCACCTAATCTGCTAGCAGGAAAAGCAGAGAAAGCAATGTAACTATTGCGGAGACACGTGAGTACCTTGGCAAAAGGTTAGAATGCTAAAACTTTCAGTAAATTCAACTGGACAAAAACGTTTGCAAAAGTAGCAGTTGTGTTTCATGGGCTGCTAAATCTGTGTGGTAAGTCCAAGGCAGCTCTGCTTTTGCCCTTTCCCCAGCTGCACCTGTGAGGTTCTGCTCTCTTGTCAAATCTGGAAGCCTTCCCACAACGGGTCTCCCTTTACAGGTTCCCAGCAGGGAGAGGATTGACCCCGAGCCCCTGGAGATCCTGCACTCTGATGGTTTCAGCACATCCCAGCTCCCCCTTGCCCAAGAGCCTTGGCACAATGGGCTCCAGCAGCCACAGGTAATTAATTCTCCTGCCAGCCAGGGGCCAGGCTGCTCCACATCCCCTGTGGGCTGGGGGGGACAGCTGCACTTAGAACTGCTGCAGTTTTCCCTGGGGGATCAACTCTGTCAAGGGTAGGTTTCAGCTACCCATCTCCTCCAGGATTTGGGGAGTTTGTTAGGATGGAAAAAGGCCTCACCCCTAAAATCCCTTGTCCAAAAGTTTTAGTACTGTCATAAAGTTAGGAGACTGGAGGGGGTGGGTGATGCCATCTGAATCACTGTGAAACAAGCCAAGAGTCCTACCTTTAAAACACTGATTTATTATGAAATCTGAATCTATACACTGATACTGTTTTTGAAGATAAGTTTGAAACTAAAGTTTTGTGAACATATTCCCATGGGCTAACTCACTATGACTTTTAAGGTTGTTGTAAACACAGTAAAAAAATCCTGTAATGTTCTGTGCTCTGCAAATTAATTATGTTTGCTAACTGTAAATTAACTTTTGCCTTTTTCATGCTGTTGGAAAAGAACTGGAGAAAATGATCCAGCATGAGCTGCTAGAATTGCTCACTTTTCACTCGACACTCCTTTTAACTAATGGAACTTGAACTCATATTTGAGGAAATCCCCATTTTCCCTTGCCTTTTTCTTTATGTAAGGATTGCAGTCGATGGCATTTAAATTTCTCTATGTAATTTGATTCTGGTTGGGCTTTGCTTTTAAAACTTTATGTCAGGTAGAAGTATATTCCATAAAAATGCATGTTTGCAGAAAATGGTTTGTTCTGTAAATTCATGTTTATACATAAACTTCATTTTATTCTGACAGATGTAGTCTTATTTTCTTTGCTATATGATTTTTTTCCTTGCTAAATGATTTCACATGAATTGTGATCGGAAAAGCACAATCATCATTTCAGATTATTACAGCTCACATAACTGTTCATGCTATTCTCTGTGCACAGGACCTGAAATCAAAAGCAGCTGAGCAAAAAAGCCTCATTGACTTTATTGAGTCGTGCGTGGAAAAGATGCAGCCACAGCTTGAGGACAGCATGACTCCAAAATCAGAATCCAGGTACAGAATAACACAATCAGTTACCAGATTCAGTGATGTAAAACTGCCTAAACCTGCTGAAGCCCTGTAGTGGCTCCCCTGGTTCTGTTCTTTGGTTGTGTGTGCCTTTAGAAGGAAAATGGCAGGAGCCTGGGGTCCAGAGAAATGAGGGCTCATTTATGTGACTCCAGAGTTTGGGATTTTGCTATCAGGCAGGACTGACACCTGCCATAAGCTAAATCAGGCCCATCTGGAGGCAAGTTGGGTACCTCTGTTCAGGGCCATGGCTGTACAAATGCACAGACACACCCAGCCAGTGTAAAGGCAGCAGCTTTGAGAAAGGGGACATTGGGATCATGCACCTTCCAGCACAGAACCCAAGACTTCCCACAGGACTGTGCTCCCCATGTTGTCATTTCAGAGATGGAGGCTGCCAGCAGGCCCCTGGCATATTTCATGGGAAGGGAAAAGTCCAAACAAGTTCATCAAAGCTTGGATTAACAGTCATACATGCACTTGGTTTCACTTTGCTTTTGAGACAGGAGCAAGAGAAAATAATCTTATACAAGAAACCTAGTTTTACTTACTCTGCTTCAGTAATTATCATTCTAACAAAGTTTTCTCAATACAGCAATGGAGAATCTGACTCACAGAGCAAGCAGGCTGATGCCACCTTAGCTCCAAAGGATCAAATGGGTAATAAATGGCAATATTTACAACAGGAGCTGTCATCAAAGATGAAATCTCCTCTCTGCCAGCTTGTGGAACCTCAGGTTTGTTTAAGTTCCATAAAACACTCTGATAGTGTAGATAGAAATTAGTGTATCTTTCTGTGTAATAGTAGCATGGCTTTCCATCAGATAACTGAGGTCTGTGCAAGGGTTCTCCAGAGGAGATTGTTACTGCATAGTGTTTTCATAATTGTCTTTTAATTTTACTTTGAGGTAAATCATGTCTCTGAAGTAGTGACTGCTAAGAATAGTGTGGGAGCACGTAGGTGGATCCCTGTGGTTAATATTCAGAGTAGATATTGTCTGCTTCATTCTGCCAGGAGGACTAAGGGAGTCATCCAGCAAGCTCCCAGCTGATTCCTGTGCGTGTGGGTGAAGTCTCAGTTCCCACAAGCAAGAACATATTGGTCAAAGAAAATCTCTGGCTTAAATTTTGTTCTACCATTTGCCATTGTGCTCTCTCGTTCTCACACATCAAAAGCAGAGTTTGGACTATGTGTATATTCTGAACAGACTGTAGACTTTTAGTGCTTGGATAAAACTGTAATTCCTGTTATTAACAGTTTTGTTCACATTAAATTAGAATTATTAGATTTTCTGTCCTCTGAAATTGCTGGAAGAATATCAGACATGTAAAAGGATGAATGTCAGCTCTTCTTCAGGCAAGACCTACCCTGCAGTGGGCAGTAGGGTTGCCTTAACACAAGCTACAGCTGTAGCCCAAAGCTGGGAATCAGAACCTCCTTTTTCAGTCAATCTCCCATCAGGGCAAAGCCTGCCCAACTTCTGCCAGTAAAAAGGGAACCCTGCTACCCAGGTGCTTTATATCAGTGCCTTGAATCTTTCAGTGCTTTTTGAGACAAGTATTATTTTGTTGCCCATAGCCTGTCTATATTTGAGCTCTTCATCTAACTGCAATGTTCTTTTTCCAAATGTTAGATTACAACAAAGATGAACGTGCTGCCTCGAGGCACATTTTCAGGTGCAGGAACCCCAACTGTGGAAGAGCTGAAAACTTACACTGTCCAGCTGGGAGACCTAAGCCAGGAAGCAAATGTGGTGCATGCACAGGTAAAAATGACATGTCCTAAGCATTGCAAAAAAACCCAGGGATTCTAGACACAAGACACTGCTTGGACACTGGGAAAGGGCCAGTAATCATATTATTGCAAATGGCATTCACTGCAGTGAGCTTTTGTGTTGGGTATGGACTGTAATGTAGAAATAGGCTGAGGAATTTTAGAGGAAACATTTCAAGTTTCCACTATGGTACTTCTACCTGAATCCAGAGGTTTGCTAATGTGGGTAAAAATCCTCAAACTGTATAAAGCAAGGAAGCTGTGAATAATTTCAGTAAATCTGCAGGATTGGAGCTGACAAACTTGTTTTGCTCATGCCTGAGATTAGAGACCTGTAAGAGCACAGCCACTGTCCAGTACATAAAGGGTCATTGTCTCAGCTTTGGCCTTACAGCTGTGAATGTCACATGCATATATCCAAGTTTGTCCCTCAGTATTTCAGTAATTCCATTTTAGTATTAGCGGAGCAAACCTCTGACCTTATAGGAATGAATGAATCTTAGCCACGCCTTGGGTGAAGTACTGAAAACTGGCTTGCATTTACCCAGGACAATGTGGCAGAAGAAGTCACTTCCAATTTGGACAGAAAATTGTTTGAGTTGCTTCTGGCAATCAGCCGGTGTTTGAATAACATGGAGGAGATGCTGAACACCTCGGTGCTCTCCACTGAAGAGGCAGCTGTGCAGCAGGCTCTCTATGAGGTAAATGCCCCACATCCTTCAGGGAAGGAAAAACCCCAGTGGGCTTCTCGTACAGCAGAATATATGTACATATGGCCTGATATTCCCTCTGTTCTGATGGCATTTTTCGGGAATAATGCAGCCAAACTATTTTGTATTGCACAGATTTGGGCCTATTACTTTTAACAATTATCAACTCAAGTCCTGCTGCCTCTTACAGGTGGGAGTCCTTGCATAGACCATTTTCACTCATGTTGTTTTTCTTTCAATCCTTTAGACTCTGTCTGTGGAGCTGCAAAAACTTCATGCTGATCTGAGTGATAAAAAGGATGATCTTATGAAATCCATCAGCTGTGCTGGTGGGAGCACAGATGTGTTCTGTGAGTGCTTTAACAACTTGCAGGCACGGCTGGAACAAACTCAAGCTGCCACTGCTTCAAGAAGCAGCTCCATGAAAGCTGGGCTGGATCATAACAGCAATTACCTGGTACTCCACTGCCAAATGCACATCTTGTTTCACAGCATCTCTTGGCCTTGTCAGTGCTAATGCATTTGGGTTACAGATTAGCAACCTCTAATGGGCTTTCTTTTTTTTTGTTTTTTTGGTACTTAAAAAACTTGTCTTGGCCTCTCAAGAAGCAGATTAATTTTCATGGTTACAGTGCTGTTTGCATTGCTGACTGCCACAGAGGCCTGGATCACAGTAGAAAATTTGCATGCAGAAATGGGATCCCATGCAGGCTGAGCTGCAGGCTAATTTCTGTGTGTAGAGACTAGGCCAAGGAGGGTTTAATATATTCTTTCTGCTGCTGTGTCCTCAGAAGAGGCAGGTTTCCTCCCTTTTGGTGCCATGTGTGACGCTGGGCTATTTTTAGCAATGTATTGGAGGTTTATTTGACCCCACTGCATATACTGTTCCTTTAGATTTTGTGCCACAGAAACCGTAGTTTAACAAATTTTCCTTCTTTTGTTCTTTGTTGGAAAAGCAGATAGTGAGAAAATTTTTAGATTCTTGTGATGGGCTAAATCTAGTAACTACTGCTGGAAAATATTCAGATCAGGTGTTTAGTCTGAAGTAAGGAAGGAAGAGTCTGATCTTTGAAATACAGTTTGCAATGTCCAGCAAAGCTCCAGTGTGCTCATCATCTACAAGTCGTCCTGGTCCTTTACTGCTGAATAATAAAGCAGCTCCTTTGAAGAAGACTGGGATGTTGTCTCCAAACAGCAGCAGAACTAGTCTTGCAATGTTTACTTATGCAGAATCCGTAGAGCTCCAGTAATGGGCTCATTTTCCCATATTCAGAAGAGAATAGTTTGATTATCTTACCAGTTATACAGATTTTTACAGTCACAGCAGATCATTGTGACAGAGTAATCTGCTTCTTATGTACTCCACAGACTCAGAACTTCCCCCTTTCAATTACTGCTATAAGTCCATAATGCTTATGCTTTATTTTGGTGTTTTGTTGTTGTTGTGTTTGTTTGTTTGTTTTGTTTGTGGGGGGGGTTGTTTTGTTGGATTGTTTCGTTGTTTTGTTGTTTTGGTTTTGGTTTGGGTTTTGGTTTTTTTAAGAGGAAAAAAAGTGCATTTGCTTAAAGAGGTAATGATTTCGTTTGCTGTGCAATTTTGTCTGGTCATTACTGTATTCCTGTTATGTGATATATTTCTGATGTTTGTTTCTTTTGCAGAATCAAACCAGGATACTCTATGATCAGTTAACTGAGAAAAAGGCTGCTCTGCAACAATGCTTGAATGAACTACATGGACATAATGTTTCTGAACAACTTCAGGTAATTTTACTTGAAGGAAATGAGAGTTTTTACAGCATCAGCTATTATTTCCAGTTTTCTGCAATTTGTGAAGTTTCATATTTTCTCAAGTTTGAGTCTAACTTAGGTTTTTAAAATGGAGAAAGCAGAGAGTTCAGTATTTGCCCTATTTACTACCACCCCTTTTCCTTTTGTTGTTTTTTTTTTTAACTACACCCCAATCCATACTTGGACCTAGTTCCGGACATTTTAGTGGTTGGAGTGAGGGAACAAGTCTCTCCACAACCTCCCAGAGCAAATACACTCCATACTATGGCAGGGAAGAAAAAGAGTTACTCATGTTATACCTTTTCTTATGCCAAACTACCTTTTCTTTGTAGGAATAGGACTCTGGTATTTCTGTTTTCTCATGCAGCATTTATGAGCACTTTATCATATGGATTTTGACCAGTTAAGCTATTTTCTTTGACCTTTATTGGGATTAGCAGAAAACTAAAAATTAACAGACTGCATATCCTCCCCAGAATGGTCATTGGCCACTGACCTACTTATTACCAAAGTGAGGAGGGTGTTCTGAGGCGTTTTTGTTACAGGCTCATAACCTTGCTTAGAGGCATAATTATCTGCCAGACTGAGAGCTGTGTTGCCTGCCAAATTCCCTAGCAAGGACTAGGTATATTCTGTCAGGTAACCACTCTTGGAAAAGGAATGCCAGAAGTACGTAGCTTTCCTTCCTTCAGAGGCATCCTGTCTCAATCCCTGAGTGTTTCTGATTCATAAGTAAAAACTGTTTTTGGAGTCCATGATTCCTTTTAATGGCTGCTCTTGAGTTAGTAAATGGAAAGGCATGTTGAATGTTGTCCTGAGACACAAGACCTGAATTCCCTTCTTGGCTGCGCTGTGTGGACACAGTAAGTTATGCCATGAACTGTTTTGTCCATTTAGATTAGAAGCTCATTGGATTTTCTGAAGTGCTAGCACAGGAGAGATCCAGCCACTGGATCCACTGCACTACCAGAGATAATGGGAAAGTTCAATGGAATGGCACTTTTTCTAATAGTTAATTTTGTCCTTCATCCAGAAAATTGATGCCTGTGCTGTGGAGCTGCAAAACTTTGAAAACCAAGTAGCAAAATTGAGAGGCCATGGAGAAAGACTGCAGTTACCTATCACCTTAATCCAGGAAGCTTATAAATTAGAGGTAAGAGCACAGTTTCCACTTACTCAGCAAGGTTTGCTTCTTCTAAGCAATGCATTTGCAGCATCAAAAGGCTGATGGTTATTTTTTATTCTGTGGGTTTATGGGATTCTTTTCTGTCCTTCATGAATCACTACACTGTGTTTGCATTGTAGGATGTCCTGGATGACATGTGGGGGATTCTGAAAGCAAAGTATGTGGAGCTGAACTCCCCTTCCATAAGTGAAAGCCAGTATGAGGACTTGCTTCGTGGGTTTGCAGAGCTGGTAGCTATTGGAAGAGAGAAGATGGCACAAGATCCAAAGCAACTAACAAAAAGCAGAGCAGCTCTGCAGTCTCACCTGAAAAATCACAAGGTATAAGTTGTTTATCACAGCTCTGCTCAGGTCAGCATAGCAAGGAGCACTGTTTTCTGTGACTGGTTTCTCTCCAGTGTAGTGGAGAGTGACTGGCTCATAGCAAAGGGGAGGGACTGGTATTTGTGCAGAAAACAGACAAGTTTTTCAGTAGACCAAACCAGTACCAGTTTTGGTGATAAATTGCTACTTCTGCTTACCTCAGAACACATCGGTGTGTAAGGAGAACTCATCTTTCTTACAATTATCCCAGAGGATTATTGTGTCCTGCCTACCATTTAAGCCTTAGAGCTCCTGCTGGGGGAGTGTGATCTCTCTTAAAGAGCAAGCTTTAACTTGTTTTTTTTCCCAGGACTTCTTCCACAACCTCCTGACGCGCATGGCTTACATGGAAGCGTTTTCCAAGAGAGTGAGTCCTTCTGTCCTGCAAAAAAGAGAGGAATTCTGGAGAGAGCTGGTGAATGAAGTCAAATTGCTGGAGCAGAAGGCCTGCCAGTATGGTATACACTTAGAGAGCCTGTTAAAGGTAATAAGCCAGAAGACAGCCAAGAGTAAAAGCTGGAGGGAAGGAAAAAAGTTACATCTGGGGCAGCTCTTGTCCCACCAGTGAGTCTTTGGCTAGTAGTTGTCCTTTCCTGTTTCCTCTGGACAGTAACAGTCTATTTATTGCTTATTCTATGTCTGTCAGTAAACCAGCCTTGTTCTTGAAAATTTCTGCAAGTGGACATTTCAACACAGCACACTTTATGACTGCCTGCTGTAATTTCTGAGTGTCTGGGCTGACAGAAGAGCCCTTTAAGGCAGAAAAACACCAGCACCACTTCAAAATAAAACTTGAAAAATTTAACAAATAATCCCAGAGCATCCCTAGAGAATAAAAAGTTGCGTACACCACTTTAAAATAAGAATCCTTAAAGATATTGGAGAACGCATAATTAATTCATCTGTGGCGAAATCATGTCTGACTTCGATACTTACATATTATTCACTTAGTTTTCTGTTATGTTTCATTAAAGCAAGACCTGCTGATGCTAGAGAAGGCATTAAGGCCTGAGTCTGGTGTATTAAAATGCAGATGGATGTGTGCTGTGTTAACAATTCAATGTATTTTTTAGGATTGGATGGTATTTGATGAGGAATGCGTAGTTTTCAATAAGGAGTTAGAAGCACTTGCCTCTACATTGCCTTCTGTCAATTTGGTTGAAGAAACTGAAGAAAGATTAATGGAAAGGATTGCACTTCTAGAGGTATTTATGTGTTTGTCACTGCTTTTCTTTATGGATCAGTAGAATTGGCAAAAAATATTAGTTAGTATATGAGGAGATGATTTGCACGGCACTGCTTCCTTTGTCTTCTCAGCTGTGTGTGGATACAAGCTCAAAACTGACATAAAAGTAGGAGAAGATTGGGCTGCTAATTTCAGCCAGGGGCTACAAGTTCATTTTAGTGGGAGTAATGACTATAACCACTTTATAGCTCAATCTTCAAAGGAAAGTATTTGGGATAAGATAGATGGTGTGCAGGCTCCATGGATCCCAAGGACAGCAAGAGCCTTGGAGTGAACACAGTGCCCCTTCTCTGTAATTCAGAAATCATTTTCATGCCACAGTGTAAAACATATGGAAAAGGAGCATCAACCTAGTGCTTTCAAATATCTGAAAATACCGAATATTTGAACCCTTATTGCAACACTGGTTGCAGCTCCATCTCTGATGACAGAGCTGCATCTTTATTTACAACCTCAGCTCCACCTGGAAATATTTTATCCATGTTTTAAACACATTTAAATATAAGGATATGAAAGCAGCATTTATTGTTTTTTTATAAAATTACAAAGAAAGGTTTTCAGCAATCTTAGTGATGTATTTTCAGAGAGTGCTCTGCATTCCTCACAGGTTTGACCTTTCTCAGTCTTCAGAGGACACACTCTGTTAGAATTTTTTGAATTAATAATTGTTTAATAAAAGCAAATTAATGAGTGTTTAATAAATGTTTAATGAATGTTTAATAAAGGAGAAAAGGACTACAGTGATTTAATCTAGTTGACTGCAGAAAAGACATCACTGGACATTCTCAGGAAATTCTAAACTACAGTAAAGCTTTTGTAATAAATCAGCAGTAGATGTTTACAGTCACAGTGGCCCTCTGGTGCTTTTTTTAAAAGGATAGAGCCTGAAGGAGGAGCAGTAACTTTCAGGAGCATGGGAAAACAATAATTTTATGGTGGGAACAGTCATATGTTTGGACAGTGCAGCCAGATCTGATAGAGAGTGTTTGTCCATTGCCTGTGATCTACAGGTGTCAGAAACGCCCATCAAATCATAACACAGTCATTCTGATAATGCATGAAAGTATGTTGAGGTTTGTCTTGACCTACCCAGAGGAAACAAACAAACAAACCCAAACCAATCTACAAAAACCTGTGTCCCTTTGCATGTAATCAGTTACAGATTGCTATCATTTGGAAAATAAAACACATTACAGAGGAAATGTAAGATTAAGAAGTTAGAACAAATGATACATGTTTTTTTAGTTGTGTTTTCTGTCTTTAAAATGTTACTGTTTTGCAAACTTCCCATATTCTGACAGAAAATCAAAAGCAGTGTTGATGAAAAGCATGCCAGGCTGTACCAGATGGTGAAAGAAGGGAAGAAATTGCTGACTGCTGTGAGCTGTCCAGAAATAAGAAGCCAGATTGGGAAGATGGAAGAACAGTGGTTGTCATTAACCAAAAAAGTTGGCCATGAACTACACAGACTTCAAACCTTGCTGAAACTCCTGATCAAGTGGGTATAACACCAAAAAACAATTTGAAGTATCTTTTATAGATGACAGCTGAAGCCATGCTTCTGCAGGGTTATGCAGCAGCAGAGGTGCCAGAGTAGCACATTCCTTCTCACAGGGAAGACAGCTTGGAGGGTGAGAAATGTATCCCAGCCTCAGCTAAGTATGTGTTTCTGTGTTTTGTTTCCTCCTGTAGCTACAACAGAGACTCAGAGGAGTTGATGAAATGGTTGGATTCTGCTCAGCAGAGAATGAATTTTTGGAAGGAGCAGTCTCTCAATGTGTCACAAGATCTTCCCACCATCAGGGACAACATGAGCAGCTTGTTTGTAAGTAATTTCTGCTGCCAGGTTTAGATAAGACATGGTGGTTTCTTGTGAAAATGACCATTTTGAGAGGTTTTTTGTGTTTGCCATGACCATGAGCCACCCACATAATACAGCATTGAGTGTCTGTGTGCCCCAAAGCCACTTAACAACTGAACCTGGAGTGTGGGCTCAGGGTACAGGGGTGAAGGTGGTCAGCCAAAGTCAGGAAAAAGAAACATGCTGAATTGCATTTCATGTCTTTCCCTGCTCCCTTTGGATGGCTTAGCCAGGAGGTTCAGCCCCAGTGTGAGGCCAGACAGAAGGACAATGCACAGGGGGAAAGCAAAGCATCGTAAAGGACTGGTAGATGTGAGCTGTCCAGATCTGAGGACTGGGATTGCTCCCTGGACCTCTGTTTGAAGTGGGCATCAGGATATTCCCAGTCTCTGTGGGAGCAAAAGGTGGCATTCAGCACTGTATATCAAGGTGGGCAAAAAAATGCTTTATCTGCCAGTACATGTTGAGTTTAGGTTTTCTGAACTTTGCCATCGTGATAAAATTTTTTTGTTGAAGCATTTCACCCTGTGAAAATATGGCTTGTCTTCATTTCAATAGATATGTAAATATTTACCCTCTCTGAAATTTCTCCCATGCACCTCAGACATTTTCTAAGGAAGTTGATGAAAAATCTTCCCTGAAGTCATCAGTGGTGAGCACTGCCAGCCAGCTCCTTCATGTGAAGCAAGCTGATACTGCAGCACTTCGGTCATCTTTGGCAAAGTTTGAGCAAAAATGGGGAGAACTGATCACACAGCTCCCAACCATCCAAGAAAAGCTTCACCAGGTGAGTGAGGAACTCTGCTGCCATCTCTCAATTCAAGTTAAATGATTATGTTAAAATGTTGCTGCTGGGATTCAGTTGCCTTATGCTGAATTAGCTATGCCACACTTCGAGAATAATCCAAATACTGTACTGTTTAAATATTGCTGTGTTCTTCCTGGACTATTTTACATATATTTATTATCTTTACAGTTTTGCATGAAATTCTGTTACAACTGGAAGGAATTTTATTTCAGATTCCTGAGTTCTAGAACTGAAGTAATTTGCCCCTCTGCAGGACAGGGCTCACTTTCAAGTTCATGCCCCAGTAATGCGATTATAGTGCCTGAGCCTTTCTAAAAATAGAAATGTCATTTTCCTTGGTATTTCTAACAAGCAGAGTGTAGAGGATTCATTATATGCTTTGCCTCAGCTTCAGATGGAAAAGCTTTCATCACGGGAAGCTATTGCTGAACTGATGACCTGGCTGGACCATGTGGAACAACAGCGGGAACATGAGGAGCCAATAAATTCACAACACAGCGCTGCCCAAGTCAAGAGCCTCCTTCAGAAGTACAAGGTAAATGGGAAACTGTAAGTCCAGGCCTGCTGTAAAAAGGATGGAAGCAGCCTACAGGCACTGTCATAGCCTTCCCCTTGCCCTCGAGAGGGTTCCTCGGTGTGAAATGGGTCATAACATCCCCCTTTATAAAACTTTAAGCTTCCATGACACACAAACCACTGCCTGTTCGGCAATACAGCTACTGCCTGCTGGGCTGTAATCTCTTTTTCTCTTGCTCTCCCATCTGTCTCATTTGTTCTCTGTCTTGCATTTAGATTATAAAACGTGATGAGCAGGAAAGCTTTACTTCCTTAGGAAGACAGACTGTGTTGGTGCTGTGTTCTAGTCTGTCACAAGGAATACCTCCTAACAGAGCTCCATAACCAGGATCCATTTAACTAGAGAACAGGGGCTTTGAATATCATGTGTCATGAACAGAAATAACCTGCTAGGAAAGAGGGACAAGATGAACACCCCTGCAGACAGAGAGAGAGGCTGCAGCAGACTCTTGGTGCTGTTCAGATTTCAGAGCCCCAGTGGCAGAGGCTGATTGCTTCAGCCACAGGAGGGATTCAAGCTGTGTGCTTCCAGAGATGTCAGGCAGCCCAGCCTCAGGGCATGAATACCCACAGAGCCATGTTTTACTCTACCCCTGCAGGGCTGCCAGGCCCTGCTCAGGGCTCACACAGGCTGACAGCTCTCAGCCTGCAGCTGCAGCTCGCAGGCACTTTGGTGCTGCACGTAAGGCAAAAGTGCCAATGCAAACATCTCTTTCCAAGTGGCTTGGTATAGCACATACATAACATTTTGGTCTGTATCAGTTGGATTTGGCAGTTGGGACATGTAGGTGAGGTGCTGTTTTTAACATTTTGGATATTTAGAGGTGAGTTTGTAGGTGTATCTTTTGCACTTGTCAGCAAGGTGGGGTTGCATGTGCTGAGAAGACAGCTGGGATGAAGGTCACAAATTCCTAGAGGGAAGCAGTTATGGCTTCAGTTGCTCTATTGTGGTATTACCCAGTGACTTTTTTCTGGGTGCTACTAGATAAATAAGGAGATCTTTCCTACTCTCTTCTCCTAAGACACTTTGAAATAAAAAAGCATTCCCTTATGTTTTCACTTTGCATGTAGTTTCTTACTCATCTCTCTGGGCAAGAGATGCTGGTGCGAGAGGACACTTTTTCCTCCCAGACATTCTGATACTCTGTTCTGATACCAGATATTTTGTTAAAAGGAGCAGAAGCTCTTGCTGCATTTGCCTGTGAGTTGCAGGAGTGTGGGAAAGCCTTGGTCTTAGCTTCATCTGGGTCCATGGCAGTGTGATGATTTTGTTCAATGGATTAAGTACAGGGTATGGTACCCCTGGGTTTTATTTCCTACTCCATCAATAGCCTGTTTTTGCCTTGAACCACCCATGTAATGATACAGATTTTCTGCAGAAATTTCAGTGGATGGAAACGGCTGCACAAATACAGAATGGTAAAATTTAAGGATTGTTCCTACAGCCAGGTCTCTTTCAGAAAAATATTTTAGGTCGTGGTTCAAATAAAGCTGTCAATGTCCCATAGCCACGCCTTGAAGGTCATCGGAACCGATCCGATTAATACTACAAAACTGATGAGTTTACATTTTTGTTCTTTCTCTTTTTTACCCTGCAGGAATACATGATGGAAATGAACTTTAAGCAGTGGATGGTAGACTTTGTTAACCAATCCCTGCTGCAGATGAGCACCTGTGACGTGGAGAGCAAGCGCTACGAAAGGACAGAGTTTGCTGAGTGCCTGGGCGAGATGAACCTGCGGTGGCACAGGCTGCAGGCATCCCTCAACAGAAAGGTTGGATTGAGTTCCCATGCCTTTCTCTCTTATAACTCCGATCTTCTTGCCTGTGCCACTGCTCTGTATTAGGGATATACAGCAGTTTTCCTGTTGTAGCAGTCGGATTTGTGAAAACAGTGAGTATTAAGTAGGTAGTGTTGACAGCCATGTTCAGGTGGGGACATAGGAGACTCCTGGACAAGGCACAGCAGGGATCAGTTCCCAGCCCTCCTGGGTCGCTGGAAATGGGTTACTCTGTGTCAGGGTCTTCCTCCTGCAGTAGTTAAATATGCTTTCCCAATGGAGTGCTTTGAAGGTCAGCAGCTGATAGAGTCAATCTACATGCAGAATTTTCCTATCAGTATATACTCTTGTTTCTCTGGAGAAAATCTGTTTCAAGCAGTGCCTCAGAATTATTCTGTTCTAGTGAGGCTAGAAATAATCTGTGCATCTAGAATTAGATGCTGCTGCTTATATGCCCCAATGCCCAGAAAAGCTGCTGTGACTAATGATATGGAAAAGACATGGGGAAGCTTAAAATCCCGAAATGCAACCATGAGGCTGCTGGAATGAATCCCTCTACCAACACAGTCCTCTTTCATCTCTGCCTCTCAATTTATACACCTTTGGGAGAAGTTGCCCTCTGTGAATCCAGATACAAAGACTGCTGGTCAGATGGAAAATTCCCAATATTTTTTAGTTCAGAAAGTCTTCCAGAAATATTTTCAAGTGGAAATTTCATTTCCTACACAACTGAAAATTTCCATGATGAAGTTTGAGTTTTCTTGGGGAAAAAAGTCATCTTCTCTAACCATTTTCATGAAATTGCATTCTAGGATTTAATGGATCCACAGGGCCAAGACTGAGGATAGGAGACTTGAGGTCCCTTTCTTATTAGTAGCCTTGTTGGTGAATTTTAGTGAGAATAAGATTTTCAGACTCCATGTGAATCTGTCCACTTAGCCCAGGGTCCCCCAACTTGTCAGGTCTCTCAGCTCCAGAACACACACTGCCTTGTTTCTTCCCAAAGAAAAGGTCAGATCCTAAAGAGCCTGCAAAACTTTTTAGGTTTTCCTTTCAAAATATTTTTTCTAAGTAGTATCTTCAATGTAGATTTCATAATCTCAAATTTTTTCATAGAAGGGTAGGCCCTGCTTTTGCCCACCTGTAGGTTTAAGTAAGTTAAAACAGTTCTATAACTTTCAGATACAAGACCTGGAACACATTTTGGAGGATATTACTGAGAATGAGAACAAAGCCCAGACTCTGCACAACTGGCTGGAAGCTCAGAGCGATCGACTGATATCCTTACAGACCCCAGCGAGTCTGATCTCTGCACAGAACACCTCAGATGACTGCAAGGTAAAGCACGACATGAGTGATATTACTGTGAAAAGCCTATTTAGCGCACTTTGCTAATCCAGGCTAAAGAACTGCACAGATTTTAACAGAAAGAAATGTAAAGGAAGTTGCCATTTCCCAGAAGAATTCTACAATGTTGTTTTAATTAAAGCATGTTGCATTCAAATGATAAAGAGCCAGAGCCACTTTTAATGTGAGTGACTATTCTGTGGTTTTTTCCACCAACTGAAGATTCATTTGCTGTTGCTTCATGATATTTGGAGTGTTGTGCAGCAATATTGTTGTGTAGCAGTACTGTATTCTGAGATACTTCCAAGAGTAGTTCTCAGTTCAGCACAGCCATGGCAGAAATTACCAATTCCATTATTTTGAAGAGCTCTGTGATGGAAGTGTCATGGAAACTACTCAGTCCCATTTGGAGGGCTGGCAACCCCCTCTACTTCTGCCCTAGATTGTAGTGTAGTCGGTCTGCAGCAGCATCAGGAATCTGGGTGTCCTTTGTTATGTTTTTCTAGGCATCAGATCCCTCAAAATTAATACAGGTGGCAGCCACCTAATAATTGGTTCCTATTACTTTGACAGTCTGCTGTTTTCATTCAGTACAGTGTTCCCTCTCTATTTTTTAACATGGAATATTTGTTCTTTCATTGCCATGGTTACATCTCTCTTGTAGTAGGCTGCTTTTATTGTCTGGAGTGCTCTGTTACACACTGAGTTACTTGTGTCTCTGAAATATGTAGAGGGGCCAGAATGGAAGAAAGGCACAAGGGTAGCTTGGACTAAACAGTCATCTGTTCACAGCAACATACAGGGCTAGGATACAGGTGGCTAAAATGTTTCATTAAAATCCATTTGGTCAATAAAAATGAAGTCCAAATTTGAAAATGTTTTGGGGATGGTCAGTAAGGGGTGAAAAAAGGTCATGGCTTTATGTGTAGCATTATAGGAAAATGTTAAGGCCTGTTGTGGGTGTGGATAGTTCCTCGTGTTGTGAAGAACTCCCTGTTGAGCTTTCCCCCAGCATGTCAAGACTATCTTGTAATCTTGCTGGTTGTGTTGTTCTCCCCGGTATCTCCATTCATTGGAGATTGTTCTCACTTGATTTCACTGGAATCTCTCCCATGGGAGTCACTCTGAGTAAAGGGACAAGCTGAAAATGACTTCCTAGAAGTTGTTAGGATGTCAGGGACTCACCTATTGCAAAACCAGTTCCTATTTTACCTTCGCATGACTGAAGAATTGCAAAAAATTGGTTTTAAAGAAGGAATGTTTACCTAAGCTCCTCACATAGAAGTTTTTTTCTATAGTGTCATTAAAAGATCTTGTCTTCTCTTTTTCTTTTTTCCATTATTTAGGAACTAGAAAATCAACTCATGGCTAAATCCAAAACTCTTGATGAGCTCAAACAGAGTCTGGCTTCAAATGGTAGTGCAGAACAAACTCCAGTAGCTCAGTCTCTCAGGATAGCTGAGCTGTGTGAAATGAAGGACAGCATTGTAAACCAGGTAAAAGCCTTGCTTGTGTTCAGGTTCCTTCCACTATGTGTTCTGACCACCAGTGTTATTAATCTTCTTCATGGGATGGCAGGAGCTGGTACACAACAGTTGCAAAGTATTCTTTACTCTTTACCTTCCTAAGAACTCCATTTTAAGTCTTTACTGTAAAGTAAATTAGTGTATTTCCGAAGTTGGGAGAGAAAAATTAGTCCGATCTTGAAGCAGTTTGAGTACAAAGGGAGGAGGAACAGATCCCCATCTGCAGTTTAAGAAAATAAAGAAATAGCACTGCTATCTTTCTGTCAAGCTGAAAATGGAAACCCTAAACTCTTACTTGATCTCCTTCTCTTTCATACCCTGCTCTTTCTCCCCTGTAGTGCAGCTGGTGGAAGCTGCCTACTCTGGTCCTGTTCTCACTGTAGCTTTTCCAGCTCCCGGTTGCTCTTTCATCCACACACCAGGGTGGCTTTTGCCACCCTCGAATCCTGTGTAGTTTCCAGTTGCTTGAAGGAGAGTCTGGCAGATCGGTTTCCCATGCAAACTGACTCCCCAGCAGTTTGTATTTATAGTCATAATATCTTTATAATTGGAGTGGATCTTTTTTTTTGTGGATGTAATTGATAGGTGCAGGAGAGATAATAATGAGTACGGTTACAGATTTAAATTTTTGATAATAAATAACCATGTGCTGTAGAGAATTATACACGATGGAGTGATGGTGTTTCTAGTTAAGATTGCTTTATGCTTTTTATTATAAATTCCTTGCCTTTTTTCCTCAGAACTTTCTGAAACCTGAGCCCTTTTGCTTGAACTTTTCCACAGGAGGTGTCGATCCAGTGTTGATCTGCTGCTTCTTGGTTTAGGTTTCAGCAGAAAGGATGGGATTGTTTCTTACCAAGAAAGCAAGGAAATTTATGTCTATGTACATGATGAAAGTTTTTCCTTCTGATGTATAGCTGGGGATAGAAATTGGCAGGATTGACAGCCTGGTGCTTTTTTTTCTTCTTACAGTCACCATGGGTCATGTTAATTTTAGGAATTTTATGACTTAACTACGGAACTTGCAAACTGCAGGATGTTCTTGGAGCTGAGCTGTCTTTGTGTGCAGTGAAACAGCAAGTGCAGGTTCCTTCCCACGGATGACTGCTCACATCAGAGCCAGGCAGAGATTTCTAATACAGGGCTAAGGAGATGTAATTCCTTGATTAAATTGTCCGTAGGTTGAGCTCAAGCCTGTGAGTCTGTGGCCCCGAGAAATTTCCTGGGAATGATGTCTTTCCATCTTCCTTGTGTGGGCAGTAATTAGCTACAGGCTACAAAAAGCAATTAGAGATTCCTCCCACCTGTACCATGATTCGAAAGAGAATAGGGATGATTAATCCACCAGCCTGTGCGTGCCTGAAAGTAGGATACTAGGATAAAATGATCTATGCAGTCTATTTAGGATGAACTATGATGTGGAAATTTTCTCATCTTCCATTGTGTGGCTGCGTAGTCAGAACTGAAATCTCGCATCTGGTGTTTGTCAGGTCTCACGGAGACATGGTTGTTTGTCTGCCTGGTTTTCATGTTTTTCTCCAAGCATGACTGAAAATAGGTACTGAACTAGATGAATGTTTTGTCTAACCCAGGACGTGCCTTATGTACTGCCCTGAAACAGAAGGATAAAAATGATTGAAGTAGGACTGTGTTTTTGTGTTTGCAGTGTCTAGGAGTCTGTGGCAAATGGATGCCATGCCTGCTCCATATAGATTGAACTGTAATAATGAAAGAGACAGAAAATAAAGGGGATATCCATCATTTAATTTTGTATGAAAATCCTGAAGTTGCTAACCTGGGATGCAGGTGGGGCCTGCATTATTAGAGCACAATGGCATAAGAGGGATGACAGCTCTCAGAGTGTTGCAGTAGTGTCTTCTTCCGTACAAACCAATTTCTGTTCAAATTGTCCTTGAAAGGAAACTTGATCTCTGGATCAAACTATCTGCTTCCTAAGAAGATTAAGGCTCTCAACTTCCTCCTGCTTCAGGTTGATTTTGGCAGGAAGGAATAAGCAGTTCATCATTTCAGTCCTTTTTGGGGTGTTCTGGAGTTGTGGCTGACATAACAGTGCTACCTTGAACCCCAGTGAAACTTTAATTTCCAGCAAATCCTTATACTTCACTCCAGATATAGTTTACTGCTTTGTTTGAAGCCTGCACAATTCCATACCAAGTAGGAA
This sequence comes from Picathartes gymnocephalus, assembly GCA_013390045.1. Taxonomy (NCBI): domain Eukaryota; kingdom Metazoa; phylum Chordata; class Aves; order Passeriformes; family Picathartidae; genus Picathartes; species Picathartes gymnocephalus. The sequence goes on along the minus strand of WEKY01008905.1, from coordinate 156,214 downwards.
AATACTCCAACTTAGCAAATTCTTGTGGATTGTCATGGATTGAGCATTGAGTTTCGATTTTTAAGTAAATTTAAATTTTAATTTAAAGGTGGTTTATATGTCAGGACTACCCAAGAAATATTAAAAAAAAAGGTTTGTCTGCAGGTTGCACAGCTAAAGGCCTCAATGGAGTCAATACTGGAGCAGTGGAGAGCATATGATGAAATTTATGCAGAAGTCAGCTTGATGACAACAAGATATTTGTACTACATAGACCAATGCAAACCTTCTGGAGAAGAAGCTTCATTGGAAGCTTTGAAAAAACAGGTCAAAACTCTCCAGGTAAAATTGTCTTATTTCTGTACTTCCTTCTATGCCTTTAGGTAAACAAACTCCACTGAAAAAAAGACAGAAAAATTTATCTGAGCAACTTTTTGTTTATTATAATGACACTGAAGTTAATAGAATATTACTAATTTTTTTTTTTACATCCAGAGGCACTAAAGAGTAGTTTTAGACTTCTTATTTTATGTAGTGCTTAAGTTCAACTTGAGTGCAGTTTAGGTACCGAGGTTCAAGAAGAAAGCCCACCAAGTCCTCATGCTCCCTTGTACCAATGCTGAGCCTGGCATTTCTGCTTGCTCCAGCACCAGTCAGCTATTCTGTCATCCTCCAGAGAGCTGCAGTTCCCTGCACAGCCTCTGAATGAGTCAGAATGCCAGACATAAATGCTCTGGATCATCCTGCTGCTCTGCTTGGCTGTTAGAGAGTCCAAGTGGAGCATCTGGAGTAGGCAGTCAGACTGGCCCTGGCTTTGAGCATTTCACAGTTTTGGCTAAAATCCTCTTACCTGGCTTTCAATGAGTGTTGAAAGGCTGTGTCTGTTCCCTGTAAATAAGACATGGTTTGGGTTTTTTTTTTGAGTTGTATCAGAAGTGGTGCAGGACAGACTGAGGCTGTGAATGCTGGGTTTGGGACTCTTGGCAGTAAACCCCTGCACAAGTGCTTTCCACCCTCACCTGGGTTCATGTAATAAATGGAAGGAACTGGGCACCTTCTCACCTCCTTCCTTCAATCACCCTGTTTACTTTTAACTTGGAGCAGTTCACAGATATGCTGTAATTGCCTATATTAGGAGGGGGAACATGCAGCTGAGGATAGGAGGTGTCAAGCCAACTTTACTGCCAGTAGAAACAGTGGCTTAAAATAAAAGCATTTTTGGTTTCTAGCAAATTCATTTATTCAGTTCAAAGGCGTGGGTTTGCAAAATGAGCTTTTTCTTTAACAGCCAATAAATTATCTCAGTTTAAAGTAGGTCTCCTGAAAGATTTTTTTTTTTTTTACCTTGGACCATTTCACATCTCTTTGCTTCCTAATTTTTAAGAACAGGTGTTACATTTTCCGCAAACATTTTAATCTCTGCTGCAAAAGTGTGGCATTATTGCTGCCCTATTCCTACCAATCTATAGGGGAAGTTACTTTTAGGTCGTTTATCCCCACAATTAACTGCAATCATCCATTCTACAGGCTCTCCAAGATGAATCAGAGAACAGTGAAGAAAGCTGGGCCAAGCTCCAGGCTGCTGCCAGTAACCTGAAGAAGAGCTGCTCCCCCTCCTTTGCAGGGATTATTGACCAGAAGTGCACAGAGGCACACACTAGGTAAGCTGCAAAATCAGTTATTACTGTTTAAAAAACCTCAAGTTGTGGAGGCAGGACTTGAACATCTGTCAGATTTTTATATCTATACTAATGCATCTCACCTGTCTAAGGGCACCTATGTGAGGAGTAGAATCAAAGAATCGTGGAATGGTTTGGGTTGGAAGAGACCTTAAAGGTCATCCAGTTCCAACTCCCTCGCCAAGGGCAGAGACACCTTCCACCAGACCAGATTTCTCCAAGCCCCATCCATCCTTGAACCCTTCCAGGGATGGGGAACTTGTACCTTTTACCTGGATACCTTTCATGTGATGGGTCCCCACAGCACAAATTGTGGCTTTCAGGAGCATGGATGTGCATGCGAAGCAACTCCCATAGGAATCCTATGCCAAATCATATTCTGCAGGAGAACCTACTAGGAAAATGCTGTTAATCTTCTGGCATTTTGGCAGGTGGAACTTGGTAAATGAAGACATCACAGATCAGCTGCGAGCAGCACAGGCAGCTCTGCAGCTCTGGGAGCCCTTTGATGCTTTGTGCACCGAGACAGCAGCCAAGCTACAGCAGTACAGCCAGCAGTGTGCTCAGCTCTTGGATGCTCACGTGCCTGAGGAGAGCACAACAGAAACCCTGGAGCAGAGGATACAGGAGATGAAGGTACATTAATAAGTTTCTGCCGCCCAGTACAAACCAAGATTCATTTTTGATAAACAAGTCAAAAGAACATCGCCAATCCAGTCAGTGGAAAGGATAAAATCTGTGGGTTTCCTCCATGAACAGGCACCTTTGTATTTCCTTTAAACACTCTGATCAGATTCTGAGGCCAAACCAGAGTTAGTGTATGAAGAGAGCAGAGGGGAGTCATATTCTATCTCCGCCCCTTTCTGCTCTACACAAAAGATAAGACCATTGTTGGAGGGATTTACTGAAAGAAGAATTATTTACTTTATTGGGCATTGCTTGGGAGGAGGGATAGTATCTGCTAAAACAATCTCTGGGGAGGAAAAAAAAGCAGTTTTCCAGAGCACAGGACCATCCTGAGGTCTTCCACAGCCTTTAAATTGTTTTAAATTGGATTTGGTACTGTGTTTTGGTCTGATCTGAGTTCACAGATTCCTGAGCTCATTAGATTATTATAAATGCTTTTGACTTTAGTCAAATGAGATCTCATGCTGAGACCACATGGTACATTGGACTCCATCAGGCAGCAAAGCCGTCATTAGGTTCTGACATTTTTGGTTTCTTCAGACTGCAATAAAGAAATATAATAATCCAGGACAGAGCAATGATTCATCATGTTTTATGGGTCTCTAGCCACAAATTGGAAGAAATCCAGAGTATATTCAATTTTGCAGGTGGCCTAATAAGAAACTTTACATTACAGAAAGAGATATACTCATGTATATTTTTCTTTGTCAGAAAAAACTGACAGCAGCAAATCCTAGACCAAAGCATTTTTACTTTCTTCTGATCTACTAAAGCCTGTGACAGAAATTCACCAATATGTCAGCAAAAAGGAATTGCATCTTCTGGAAATTTGTGGGAAGAGTGTTACACCTCCTAAGCAAGGCATGGCCACCTGAATGCCATTAGCACTGTAGATCCTGTCCTGGATCCTGTGTGTAGATAGAGTACATGGAATTTATTGTGGAGTTTTTTAAGTGGGGAGTTAAAAGAATGGGGATCAGTGAAATGGCATATAAGTTATGTGTATTTGAATATACATATGCAGAACAAAATTTTATTTTAATCCCTCTAATCTTTTCCTCTCTGTATATTAGGAAAGATTATGTTTTTATGGATTCTTGTCACCACAAAAAGTAAAAATAAAGTCCTATATAGAGAATAAGAAATCAAAATGGGTTATTTATTAAATGGCTGGAGTGATATTTTATAACATGGTCCTTTCAAACAAAGGGGTCAGGAAGCAAGAGCCATTTTGCTTTTTAGGGAAAGGTGTGCTCTTTGCTATTGATCAGAGGACTTTGCTCATTATTCTCAGAAAAGACAATGCATAGTGGCAAATTTCAGGGGGTTTCATGGGTAAAAGTGAATTTCACTTGTCAAAAAGAAGAAAAAAGTCAAGTACATTGAATGAGTCTGTTTGTTCTTTACCTTTGTTCTTGTACTGCCTTTAGAGTATAATTTTATAGCATCTTTCTTAGTAAAGGGGAACAAATAAAACCAAACCCATAGTCCTCAGTCACAAAGGGATCCAAAATACTGGTATGTTTGTAACTAAATAGCATTTCTCATCTGCAGCATGGGCCAGTTCCTCCATCTGCTAGTGTACTCACATCTTGTAGAGAGGGATATTCTGATTTCCCTGCCTGATTTCCTCTGGAGCAGCAGTCCCATGCTGCCTGGGTCGCTGGCGTTCCATTGAACTTTGAACTGTGCCTTTCCCAGCACTGCACTCAATGGATGTAATTCCCATTATCCTCCAAGTGAAAAGACTGAAGCTTTCACCATAGCTGAGTTTGGCTCCCAGATGGGCTCAACAAAAAGAGTTTAGTTACAGCAACAAAAGATACCAAATGAAAGTGGCACATTGAATGATGATCTGATTCATTTACTGACTTTTCTTTCCCTTTTTCCTTCTCTCCTCAGAATTTACAGCATGGCCTTCAAAACATCGCAGGATGCCGAACTCAGATTTATTTGCAGGCTGACAGGATAAAACAGCAGGCTGGGACAGTTGCTGAAGCCCTTCTGATGGAGAAGCTGCAGCCATTCCAGAGAGCGACCTATTTGGAAAAGATGTTGCAGAGGAAGTTGGATGAACTTCAGGTTTGTTTTTGTTTTTAATATTACATTAGCTGTCAGTGTGGGATAACTTCTTCACTAGAGCCCTGTGTGAGCCACGTTCCTCATTAGAGCACTGTAGTTCTTGAATTGAAATTTCAATAAAATAAAACTCAGCAGGATGATCAACTATATGAAGAAATAATACATGAAGCCAGAGGGACAGGTGAAGGAAGGATTTCACCCTTTCCTGCTTGTATTGCTCTAACAGGCTTTGTAAGTAGGTCTGTTAACCCCAGGACCCTCAGATGATTAAAGATTAGGAATTGTATTTTTATTTTTTGAACGTTGAAGTAAGTTATAAACTTTCTCAGCTCTGCCTTGAAAAAAAACCTATGGCTTTCAGTTTTCCTTGGGAAGAGTTCATGTAGTGAACCTAAAACCAAACAGAAAACTGTGGCTATTTGATGTAATTCTGAGGACCAGATTCACATTCCTGTTCAGGCAAAGTGGGGAGAGACCTGGATCCAGGAACTCTGCTCAGAGGAGTGGATTGACTTCTCCTCTGCACAGGTATTAGTGAGAAAGCTTCCAAGCAAATGTAGTCCTGGACATTTACTGATGTAAAATTAGTCTGTTCCTATGGAAAAAATCTGGTTTCAATGAATTGTTCTGTTTCGAAGTAAACCCAAATTCATCAAGAAATTTGAAGCCAGCTCTATTTATGATTCCATCTACAGCACAGTTAACAGCTGGAAGCCAGAAATCTTTGTGAAGATAACAAGTTTCTCAATATTCCCTGTGAAATTCTCACTGCATGAAAAAATGCATTTCTGGGTAGTCATTTCCACTGGTGTAACCCTGTAGTATTACCACAGCAGTCTCTCTCCACGCACCAGTTTATACCATTCATCCCTTATAAAACTGCTGTTGTGTAAGTGCTCTCAGAGATGGTGGAGGTTAATTCTGGAATGAAAGCAAAAGCTTTCCCTGTGCAGTTCTGCTGAGGGAAAGTTGAATTCCAGCCCTGCTGATTTCTCCACAGAGCTCATGTTGTACAGGAACACGGGAGCAGGCTTTGTGTGTATCTCAAAGGAAGCTCATTTTTACAAGTTTCCCGCTCTGATCAACTGAGTTTTGACTTTCCAGTTTCACAATAAATTAAATAGCACAAAGCTACGAAAGGTATCACAGAAACCCCTATTCCTTTCACATAGTTACAGTTGTCTCAGAATTTTGAGATTCTGTTTCTTGCTCTCAGCTTTGGGTTCAATTTTCCTCTTACCCAGTTAAAAAATTGAAAAAAGTTCAATAGTTATAAATACATTAGAATTTAGGTTTAATATGTTTGTTTTCTTGATAAAACTGCTTATTGCTCCTTTTTGTATACTGAATAAGTGTGTATTAAGTAGTAACTAATGTAAATTTTCAATATTCACTCCAGTTCAATCTTTTACAACTGGAGGATTTCAACAACTGCCTTGAAATGCTGGAGGGTCGTGTCAAGAATTGCACAGACACCTTTGACAAACTCTGTCTAGAGAAAGGAGACAGTTCAGAATTGCTCATGGTATGTTTGCATTGCCAAATACAAAAAGATACTACTCAGCTCTTGCTTAGCATCTTCAAAATGCTCTCTGTGTCCTAAATGTCACAGTTGCAGCACTTCCATCAGAGTAATTCAGCCAAAACACAAAAAAGTAGTGATTAAAGTTTAAAAGCTCTAGATCTGCACTGCAGGCCAAATGCCTGCAGGGAAGGGAGGGAAATCACCCAGATTTGGGGTTGATGGGAGATCTTTTTCCCCAGGTTTGCTCTGGAGCTTTCCCTCAATGTAGGGTATAAAGTAAATCTGGAAGTACTGGGTCTTGATGTTCAATGCTGTTGGAAAAGTGAGCCTTGTGTAAAAGAACTATAACTTTCTTGTTGTCATATTTTGAAAGTTTTTTGGACTATTTTTTGACATTAACTCAGGAATGTTGGGGTTTTTCAAGTTAGTGTTTTGGAGAATAAGCTTTTATACTTCTTTGACATGAAAGAAAGGCAGTGCTTTTTTGCAATAATTTATTTTTTCTTTACTTCTAGAATCAGACACTGGAGCTTGCTGCACTTTCTCCAAGCATAGAGATTTTGAATGAAGCAAGCATAAAGCTGCCACTCAGTGACTTCACCCTGAAGAAAATGCAGAGCCTGACTCGGCAGTGGAGTCAGAAAACAGCAGCTGCTCTGGAATGCTGCAGGTCTGAAATGCAAACCAAAAAAACATCACTAGTTACAATTCCCTTTTCTGTGAGGAAACTGAAACCGAAGTTTAAGGGATGGGAAGTCTTGCAATCTGTTCTCAGCTTTCTCAGGGGCTTGCAGGTGGAATTCTGCTCTTTCAGTTTAATTGATTTTTCAGTCGCTATTTGTGTTCCAAGTCACTTGAAGCAGAAACCCGGATGTTTATAGGGGAAGAAGGGAGCAAAATGCCAAGTGAAACCCCCACTTCTGTTAATGTTATTAACCACCAAATTAGACCACCTGTAGGCACACCCAGGAAAACATCCACTAACAAAAGTTTCTGGTTATTTGTTTTGTTTTACAGTGTGCTTGAGGGAACCCAAAATGATGAGAAGAAATTCTTTCAGAAATGTGAACAGTGGATGAAATTCCTAGAAAAAATGAAAGAAGCCTTAAAAACAGATATTCCAGGATTGTTTGAAGAACTGCAAGAGCAACAGAGAGTATATGAGGTAAAGCTACCTCTCAAAATGGAAGCAGCATCTTGAATGATGAAAGCAGGGGGAAATCACTAGAAAATGCCATGCATTTGGAAATCAGATCTGGGCAGGATTTTGCAGAGGATTTCACTCTTGAAATGCCTAGTAGGAGAAAAACTCTGAAACATGAAAAACCTTTTCCAAAGGGACAGATCCCTTTTTGCAGGGATCAGACCTTCAGGAGTGCATCTTCAGGTGCTGTGTCATAGAAGTCCTAAATTTCTCCAGCCCTCAGGTCTACTTGTGTGCCTGTCCCAGAGCACTAGAGTCTGTGGCCACTAACTAGATAGTTTGCTGGAGACCTGGCAGCAATCTTAAGCATTTCTGGAAGAAATGCATTTAAAATAGTATTTTTGCAGCATATTTCTGGTTTGACCAGTTACTAGATTTTGGTGGAAATCTGTTTTTGCTGGCATTTTCCCAAACAGTTGCTGTTTGTTACAGAGAAACACTGTATCCATTCAGAGGAGGTGGCACATTGCATGCTAGCAATGGAAAAATAACCAAAATACAGAAAACAAAAATGTTTTTGGAAATGCTAAAACATCACGTTCAATGAATCACAGCTTCACACTACCCAAAATACTGAGGCTAATTCCACAGGGTGTTTAATCTCTGCATGTTAGTGATGATCATTAGGGCCCATAGAAAGTTATTTTCTTTTTACTTAGACTTCTCCAAATCAATTAATTCATTGTAATGAAACAATGTATAGAATGAACTTCTGCTCATTGTGGTAAAGAGTAAATTCACCTTGGATGTGGCCTTTTTGTATGTTTTCTAAAGACTTCTGTCTAGATTGGATTTCTCATTAATGAGTCAGAAAACTTCAGGTTTCAGATCTGTATCATCCAGCTCATGGATTATAGGGTTCTGCTGTCACATACGTAGAGATTCCTCCTGGTATCCAAACAAGTGTGGATTCTTAGGGTGCATTTGATACTACCAATTGAAAATAATAGAGCTTTCAGCATTTACAGTTAAGTAAATGCTGTCACTCTAGAGGACCAGAAGCAGCTTTCATAGCAAAAGTTCTTCACTGAATAGTTAAAATTTGTTCTCTTGGTATTTTCAGATGCTGCAGACTGAGATTTCCATAAATCAGCAGACATTTAATTCTATCATAGAAAAAGTTCTTCTCTCTTTGGAATCCGGAGAAGCAGAGAAAAGGTACTTTATTTGGTTTTCTCCTTAAGATCTTGGTCATTTAATGAATATGCTATCTTCCTTGGAATTGGTATTGAATCTTTGCTCTTATGAGGACATAAACCCAAATTCTTGGCTGGGTTCACTCTTTAAATGACCACCTGTCACATACTGCAAGAGCATAAGGAGGTGCAGTGAGAAAGAAACACAGGTGCTCTGGCCAGACTGCATTTGGGACAGTAACAGGCTGGGCTGAAAACAAAAATAATTGCTCCTGAACAGGAGTCTTTTGTTGTGTACCTGTGGTTGAGAAGCCGCCTTCCCACAGAGCATAATAAGGATGCTTCATATGAAGGATCCTTTCCCTCTTCCTGGACTTCTCTGCTTCCCAGAGTGCAGAGGTGTGGACTATGCACTTTGCTTCTGGGCATTGCCCTGGCAGGGCATTGAGTCATTGGCCTTGAAACCCCAAACATATGGTACCTCAACCTGTTTTTTATCAGCATGATCTCACACCTTTCTCTTAATCAATGTAGCGTGAGAAACAGCAGGTAGTGGTTGTGAGCAGAGGTTCAGCTGCCTCTGGTGTTTGCGTGAACACATTCCCCTCCCTGCCAGAGCTTGCTGCTTTCAGAGACTTGGCAGGACAGTGTCTGTGCTGCCCTCAGACACTCCGGTATGAAATCCATAGCTTAGCTTAAAACTGCCAGGGGAAGGTAGCGCTAAACTAAGCTTTGAGCGGGTTTGTATAAGAGTGAATCAGCGACCATGGCCTCCTGCAGAGAAGCTGAATTGATAGATGGGGTTGCCTTAATCAACCAGCCAGATCTGCTGGATCATCTGACCATGTTGAAGAGGAGGACAAAGTAACTGCTTAAATGGACTCAATAACGATGCAATTTTCCATTGTGCAGATCAATTTTGCAGCGTAATCAGCGACCTTGTCTCACTTGGATTGACCTTTCTGTTCTTCAGAGAAGTGTTTAGTGCATATTGTGTGTGATTGCTGTACTACATATGCTGCTATACCACAATTGCAAGACTGACTTGCCGTACCCTCTTTTGTATCATGTAAAAAGGTTGTTTGGATTGCTTAAAAGAAAGAATACAGAGAGCAGGGCTGAGCTTAAGGCTGCAAAGAGCTTTCTTGCATTGCTGGGTGTTATAATTGGAAAACAACTGCAAATGGAGATCCATCACAATTACTGTAATATGCAGCCTTGAGATGAAAATAAATGAACACAGCCCTTGTAATTTTGTTACTCTGTCCTAGGACGGAGTTTATTTCCAAGCTCACTTTGCTAAAAGAGCAGTGGCAGAATGTTATCCGGATGGTTCAACAGAGGAAGAAAGATATTGATGGACTCGTGAGCCAGTGGCAGCTTTTCAGGAGTTCCCTGCAGAGCCTCAACAGATTCCTTGATGACACAAACAGTTTCCTCGCAGCTGTGAAGAGCCAGGAGTGTTACAGCCTTTACCAGCTTAGAAATGTAATTCATGATTTCAAGGTACTGTGTTTATTTCTCATAAATCTAAAATATGTGGGCTTTTTCCCTCAAACTGAAACAACTTCTGTCCAGTAAGGTAAAAAGCTGTAAAATCACACACTTTCTTGGGGGAGAAATGATTGCTGACACCTTTTCCTTAAAGCTGAGCACAGATAAGAAAATAGTGACATTGCAAAAGGCTCATTATACTCGGAAACTTCTTCATCAGCATGGTCATTTAGTAGCTTTGCATGCTTTAAAAATCTTATGGATATGAAAATGGAAATTCAGGATGCCAGAAGATGAGACAGACACCCTAGTCAGCAAGTAACTTCTAGATCTGTGTGCATTTTACTGACATGACTGCTGAATTCAGGCCTTTTATTTTGCCTGAAGGAAGGTACTTAGGTGGCAAGACAGGCCATATAGGTCCTGTGAGTGCAGGGATGGGCAGGAGATGCCAGAAACAAAGGATAAAACACTTGCAAGGGAATCTGTTCACTCCAAGATGTACAAACCTGGTGAGCAGTTCTTTGTAACAGTGAGTTCTGCATTTTACGTGCAGTGGAAAAAAATACTGTCCTTTGTTAATTTTGGACGTTTTGGTTTTCCATTTAACTATGCACCTCTTTGTTTTATTGGAAGGTAGAAACAAGCAATGAACTTGATGCTTGCTTAAGGCAATCTAAAACCTTTCAAAATCATATTACTGAATGCCATTTGCACAGTCCAATATTTATATTGCGTACCCACACACCTACTGTTGATGGATTAACACATTACCAGTATTACATTTGGTGCTTGCCCTATTTATTTCATCTTTATTTCTACCTGCTGCATCAAGGTGATTTTCAGCAGATTTTACAACTTAGTGCTCATGCTTTTTCCTTAGTGAGAAAAGCCAGAAGGTCTTCCTCCTACTCCAAATTGCCCTTTTCCTCCTGCTGCTGTTCTACAAAAAGAAACTCTATCTCCTTGTGTTAGAGATAAATTTGTTGTACGCAAATTATTATTGATGGCTTACTTCACTTGGAGTACATAATGATTAACAGAGCTGTTATCTTTGAAAATGTTTTCCTAAGATATTGATGTTAGAGGTGCTCACAGAACTTAGATTGTATTTTTTGTTCTGAGTAACTCATACAACTGAATTTTCATCTTTTTTTGACTGCTGCACTTCTACCTTATAGATTCAGTCTGGGGAAAGCTATTAGAGAGTTTAATAAATCAAAATGTCAGAGAAAAGATGATTTTTCTGAAATTAAAGAAGCGGATAGGAGAAGATCTATTGATTACTCTCTCATGAATATGAACAAAGTAGTACCTTGTAAGTGACCTTCCCAAGTGAAATACTGGGAAAGCACTTCTGTAACGTTCTGAGAACAGCTTAGAAAGTTAATTTTTTTTTCCTTTTCAAGAGTGAGGCAGTGATCCTTCAGAGGTGGCAGGCCATGTACACCTTGGTGATTGATGTCGGGGAGAAGTTGCGCACTGTCTCCGATCCCGACACCAGCGCTGCTCTCCAGGAGGAGCTCAGCCAGTTACAGCAGCGTTGGGGGAAAACCCAGGCCCTGCTGGAGAAGAAGAAGATGCAGTTCAGTGGCACCCTACAGGTAGATGATGCCCTCCCCACCTGCTGCTCTGGCATTGGGTCTCAAGAGCTTCCCTGTCCCAGCATCTCCAGGGCTGAGCTGCTGCTCGCTGCAGGTGCACTCTGAGTTAAGTGCCTGTCATGTGTCATCAGGGCTTGAGGGAAGCTAAAACTGTGGTCCCCTGATTCTCCAAAGGAAATTGAGTTGGATTATATTTGTTGCAACAATGAATGTTCCTGCTCTGATTGTTCTCATGTGCTCCATGGCCTGGAGCTCACTCCTGCTTTTGGCTGTGAAGCTAAAATTTAGCTTAAGAGTTAACATGATTTGTTCCTCCTCATGTTGTTGAATGTCTAAAAACAAGGGCCAGTCATATTTATTTCCTTAGAGCAATGAATTTGCCTTCATGCCTATGTAGCACATTAGGTGTATCTTAAAATTGAATACTGTCATATACTCCAAAAACCATGCTTAAAGCCTCTTGGGTTGAACAAAACAAAATGAGCAGAAATGCTCTCTAAGGCAAGCCTTACATAGGAGAGGCTTGAAGTTCTGTAAATCCAAGCACTAAGTCCTTGTGGGTGGCACTGTGTATCAAAAGAGAAAATTCAAAAAACCAGAGCACATGATTGATTATTTCAGTGGGTTGAAGATGATATTTTGTAACATACCCCTGTGATTCAGTATGTCATCATAAAGTATTCTCACCTTTTATACTTCCTTGGGTCTCCCTGAGCAGACTTGTGACCGCTTTGAAACGCAAACCAAGGAACTGGAAAACAGACTGCGAGAGCTAAAGGAGAAAGTAAAAGATCCACTCCCTGTTGAACATGAAGAGCTCCACAAAGCCAAGGAACATATTAAGGTGTGAACAGCCATATTGTATTGAAATTGATGTGGTCTTTGCACAACACCTCATCCCTGTAAAATCAGTTTTCCCTCTTACCTGCTCTTCAGTGACACTGAATGTCTCTCCTTTATGCCACCCTGTTTGCTGCCCATTTCCAAAGTCCAGCTGGCCAAGACGATTATGAGTAGTAGTAATATTTGGGGTTTTTTTTTCCTGCTTCTGCTCCCTTCACAGTCTGAATTTATAAAATAAGTATTTTCTCAAACAAAAGGGAAAAAGCTCCCTTCTCTCAGCTCGGTTGGCTGCTATCCCTATGACTGAATCTCCATTTTGTTTCCCAATCCATTTTGCACATGGAGCTCCTCAGGCAAGAGACCTTGTAATTCTGCAAAGCACCATACATACCTGCAGGATCTGGGAATAATTAAAGAGAAGGAAAATTAAGGGAGTGGCAAAATTCCTTGCAGCCCATAGTGCACCATGAAAATTAAGTGGCAAGAAAAGCATTTCCAAGGGATAGGAGACATTTTGTCTGGAGTGGTCAGTCTTTCATCATCCTTTTATGAAGTGAATTGTTGACCTATGTAGTGGGAAAAAATAATCTCATTAATGAGTCAAGGCTTTGAACTTATTATCAGCTGCCTGAAATCTTCTTTGTGAGTGCTGGCTGCCTTTCCCATGGCAGCAACCTTGCCCTGAATTATCTGTGAGATGGAAGCACACAGCTTCTGCCTCTTATCCCAGCAAGGGAAATTCTGCTGCAGAGGCATCAGGGTCAGACAATGCCAGTGCAAGTGCTGCTAGTAGGTGTTGTAATACAATAAAGGACTAAAATGGCATGGGGGAGAAGGGACCTCCTTTCCTCTTCTTGCTTTTCACTTCTATATGGAATAAAGCTATTTTTCTTTCAGTCCTGGACCTTACATGAGACTAACAAAGTCCCATGAAATTCCATAGTTAGGTCTGTAATTGCTCTGGATTTACCCCTTGTTAGGAGACATAAATGCATGTGTGCACATCTGGAGGAGTGCTGTGATCTCAGGTAACTTCTAGACTCAGGCATGTTTGGTTTTTTCCTCTTGTGTTGAAGCTGGGTCCAAGACCTGTGAAAATCCTCATAGGGTTTAGACCCAGCACACTTTTGACACAAACACTCACAGGTTTTTTTCCCCTTTAAAATGAGACAGATTGGATTCTCTCTAAGAGGTGGGGTTTTTCTGGTTAGATGAGTCGGAGACCCTTCCCAGCAGCCTTTTTGCAAAATGGGACCTAGAACCTTGTGTGTAGAATGTCGTATTCTCCAGCTACACGCAGTGGTACCTCTGCCTTTTAGGTGACAATTTTAACAGTGTTAAGGAAAATGTGTAACTTAAAGGGGAGCTGGGGGAGCAAAGCAGAAGAGGGAGTCTGTTTTCTGTGAACAAGTAGTTTAAGGGCTCCACATTCCTGACAAATCTGAGGAAGTGTCTATGAAATCATTCATTAGAGAAGGGAACTGATTTAATTTTTTTGTGTGTTTAGAAAAATAACCTGAAACTGGAGCAAATGCAGGTGGAAAGCAACTTGTCCAAAACAATTATAACAGGAATAAAGAAAACCCCGAAGAAGCGGGCATGTGCCAGCTTGGGTGTGAGACCCCAGACGCTTCCCTGGAGCATGGGAGTTGCTGGGGCCAGGCTGCAGTCCAGCAGTTTGGGATGCAGTGATGGTACCAGTGGATCAGCTGGGGCACTGCCATGGGTTCCAGTGGGTTCTAGTGGGGTTCCAGTGATCTCCCGGGGACCCTGGCCAGCCCAGCCCCGCCGGAGAGCGGCACAGGCGGCTGCACATTCCCTGCTCTCCTCCCCCACAGGCCAGGCAGGGGATTAGCGAGCAGGTTGGGAAAGCCGAGGAGCTTAGTGCCAAGGCGGGTGCGTTTCCATGCAGGAGCTGGAGCAGTCGCTGGCAGACTGGGCCCACGACATGAAGGAGCTGCAGGCCATGAAGGCAGAGCTGGCACACCTCATCCTCACCGAGGACATGATGGTGCTCAAGGAGCAAGTGGAGCATTTGCACAGGCAGTGGGAAGAGCTCTGCTTGCGGGTAAGTCCTCACCTCCTCCGGGGTGTTGGTAGCGGGATGATATCCATGGGGCCTGGCAGGGAAGGGGGAGCGGGGCAGAACAGGGATTTCTCCTGGCCTTGGCTCCCTTTGGCAGTTCTGGGGGGAATGGGGCTGCTGCTGGCACAGCTGGCCCGGGATGGAGTCGCCCTTTGTGTCCCGGACAGGCTGCCGAGGGTTTTGTTGCAAAGCCTTTGTAAGAAGTGAGAGTGGAACTGCACGGAGCCCAAATGCAGCTGTTTACTGGAATAGGTGCCTTTGTTCCGGGCTGCCAGAGGGAGGGAGGGAGGGTGGGCTGGGGGAGGGATGAGCACAGGAATTGCCTGAGGGCATGGAGCAGGGAAAGGAAGAGGGAAGTTAAAGCAAAATGCCAGCAGAAAGGAAACTTAAATGTGTTCAAATACTGACTCCTTGGGTTTGATCACATTGAGAACTGACTTGTCTTTTCTGTAGCAGGAAAATACTGTGAAACATTTGCGTTCTTTGTGGCTTGTTGCTGTATTACACTTAATTTAGTATTGCATGTAAAATTGCTGGGGAACATTTACAGCAAAGTCACATGGACTTGATTCATGAGGTTATTATGCAGTTTGAATGTGTGTTTACTTTGCCCTGTTAACAGGATTGGAAGACGTAAAATACTTCGGGGTCTTAAGTTACTCTGGGGGGCTCTACACACCAGCAAGCCAAACTCTTGCCTCTCTTTACTGACAAATAAATAGCTTTTATTTCAGTTTGTAAAGAAGTATTGAAGTTAGTATTTTGTTTCTAACCCTTACACAGGCAAAGGTAAAGTAATCTTGCTGGGGATGTTGCCAGAGTAATGAACAGCTGTACTTATTTCACAGACTGTGTTGTGATGAAATAGTTATTTGGGTTGATTGAATTAGTTAATTTTTTTTTTTTTTGCATTGCAATGAGACAGAAGAAGAATTTAATTTCTTTTCGTTAAACTGTACAGTTGTTGTACAACCAGTGTTTTCTCTGTTATTTTTTCTGAATTCTGAAAATAATTTCAGACATCCTCTCCCCTCCTGAGCAATACAAGCCATTATTTTTTAAATCAAAATGCCTGAACCATTTTCCTTACGGAAATCTGTAGTTAAGCCTATAAATGAGAGAAACTGTGGTTTTTCTTTTTTTTTTTTGGTGAGCTGCTGAAGCATGCTGTCCCCACTGTGTTAAATAGCCCTGAAAATTAAGCTGTTTTTTATATGTGCTCCACTACAGTCTATCCAAGTAGTAATTTCCTGTAGTAATTTAAGTTCAGATTTTATTCAAAATTTCCATTTTAATTTCCTGAGGGAACAGCATTGAGTTCAGTCGGTCTTGGAGGGAGGAAAGAGGTGACAGTAATGTAACTGTGTTAGGCACACAAAATCTGTAGTGGGAGGAATCTGTTGAGTGCTGTAGTGGAGGGAGACTCTGAATGTTTGCAGAGCCCTAATGAGCCTCAGGAGAGCCCCCAGTGATGCTCAGCCCTGGACACCAGGGTAGGAGAGCAGACTTCATCAGCTCTGCTGTTGGCATGACTGCTTTGTTTTGAATAACAAATTAGAGTTAAGATGTATTGTGTGGAGGAAAGTCTTCACAATAAATGCAGGGAGGTGAAAGAGCAGGAGGAGGCTGCAGCTGTCAGGGCCCTGGGGCAGCCAGATGCCTGTGCTCAGCTGGGCAGGGGCAGACACGCAGAAGGAGCAGATGCACTCAAGGGATTAGCATTTACAGAGCTGCCCTTGGAAGGTGCATGGAGGTCATAGATTTAACCATTCATCTCAGCCAGCGTCCCATCAGGAATGGCTCGGGGCTTGATGTTATTTTAGCCTCCCTTGGGAATGCACAGGATGCTCACACTGTGGGTGCAAAATGGGGATGGTACCAGGGCAGATGGGCAGAGGAGAAAGTGCTCGAAGCAATGGCTTGAAGGGCTCGTGTTCCTAGAAGCTTGTCTGGGATTTTTTGTGTCGTTCCTTTTTTTTACCCCCAGCCTGTATCGCTTAGCCAGCTAAAAGATGCTTCTTGCTCTTAAAATCCTGCCTTGCCCCATGCTTAGCAGGTAAAAACGGAGTCAGAATCGTGTCAGGATTTAGTGATTGTTTGCTGACAAGCATAGTCTGTTCTTCCACTGACCAAATAAACTCATCTCCACACATGGGAGATGTTACAGGTGGTAAGATAGGATGAAGGGTTCATTTTCCAAACCTCTGAGGCTGAAGGTACAAGGGAGCACCCCACAGAGCAGAGATGCTCTCAGAAACTTTTTGAGGTCCCTGGCATCTCCAGACTTCTTATGGAGAACTTGGGAGACTGTTTCCCTGTGTCCCAAGACAGTTCTTTTATCCTCATCTTTTTGCTTAGATTGTCATGAAGGATTCAGAAATCCCTTTCACCTCTCCACCCCCTCCTTGAAAACAAGTCAGAATTTAAGGGACAAAAGCAAGGTGGTGGGAGATGGCTTGGTGCCTTCTGTTTTGATCCTGGTGTTACGTGGAGCTGGTCTCACTTCCACACTACACATTTAAACTTCACTCTGGGGTACAAAATAGTGTTAGAGATTAGTCTAGAAGAATCAATAATGGAATTTTAGGGAGTCATATGCTGTATAAAGTCCACGTGAGATGTGAAGAGGGAGTGTTTCCTGCCATGGAGAGATATTTAGAGTGGCCATTTACAGCCAAGACAAGCAAAATGTTATGCACAGTCTTTAGACAAAATTTATTTGTGAGAATGAGGGATTACTTGTTTCTCTTGCATCAGTAGAGCTTGAACCATTTTTCACTTCCTTTGTCCCATATATCTTAAGACAGGAATTCATCAAGGTAAATAAATAAATACATATTTAAGAGCCCTAGGCTAGAGACAGGTCCTATTAGCTAGTTAGAAGAGTGGTCCTGCTTATTTCTGAGATATTGGAGCAATGATAATAATTCTGCTTTTTCAGGCAGTAACAGACCTTAATTTCTCTATCTAGACAATTTGTTTATCCATCCTGGAAAATGTATTTTTGATGAAGGGGAAAAAAATCCATAGTTTTCAACGAAAAGGATAGATTAGTGATGCTGTATTTTTGGAAGTTCTCCAATTACTGGTGGGCAATGGAAAGAAAAGAGGGAGGCTATTATAGAGATAAAGTAATTGTAGTCTGTGGTTGCAAAGTTTCTCTTAGAGTGACAGAAAAAGAAGAACTTACCTAGATGTTATTTCTCTTGTGTTACATATGGGGCCATACTAAACAGTATGTAGTAATTAGGTATTTCATATTCCTTCCGTGTTTGACATTTTCAGGTTTTCACTGAGTAACATTAAAATTATTATATAAGCACATTATTTATAAAGCTGTCACTTAGTTTCATTCTTCTGAGGGAGAGAATCTGGTATTTGCTAGTCAGCTTTTTGCCCTGCTATCCAAAATAAGATGTAATAACAATCTGCTTGCTGGCTTTGAAAAGGAAAGTAGAATACTTGGTAACTGCTTCTGCAAAATGGAATAAGATCAAATGCAACTAGAAATCAGAAGGCTCATAATTGCTGGTTTCCTTCCTGAGAAAACTGTTGCTAGAATTTAATGTGTGTACATTTCCGTAGGTGTCCCTGCGGAAGCAGGAGATCGAGGACAGGCTCAACGCCTGGATCGTGTTCAATGAGAAGAATAAGGAGCTGTGCTCCTGGCTGGTACAAATGGAAAGCAAAGTGTTGCAGACTGCAGATGTTAGCATTGAAGACATGATAGACAAATTGCAGAAGGTAAGTAGTAATGCCACTTTTCTTCAGTCGCAGTCAGATAACTCATTATAGAGGCACCATTCCTTATGTATTCCTTGCTTCTTGGAAGTGATACATGATTTAAAATCAACATGTACAGGCATTTGTGAGATGAGCTTTTCTGTCATTAGCTCTTCTTGATGTTCAGACTTGGAGCTTAAAGGAGAACAGAAATGCCACCTGACTACAGGTTTTGTTTTAAGTTAGAGTTCTAATTGCTAATGTAGAAACCTCATCCAAACACGACTTCACATCACACATGTGGGAAAAGAGATAGTTTTGTTTTGGTATCATTGTTTTGTTTTGCCCTGTAATTAAAGCACTGTTTGTGTATGTTTATCAGGACTGCATGGAAGAAATAAACCTGTTCAGTGAAAATAAGCTTCACTTGAAGCAAATGGGCGATCAGCTAATCAAGGCCAGCAACAAGAGCCGAGTTGCAGAAATAGATGATAAACTCAACAAAATCAATGATCGCTGGCAGCACCTCTTCGATGTCATTGGAGCACGGTAAGAAAATGATTTTCAATGTTTTATGTGAGATAAAAGTCAGAGGCTTGTGTCCTTGACCATCAGAAACAGAGTGACATGACTTTCCAGTTAAGCTGGCATTTATTACTGAGAGTCAAGTTGAAGGGAATGCTTTTTTTGTTGTAACTTACTGCTGTATTATGATACCAAATGTCTTAATTTATCCAATGGTAGAAGGCAGGGTTTAAGAATTCATATAAAATATATAA
This sequence comes from Picathartes gymnocephalus, assembly GCA_013390045.1. Classification (NCBI taxonomy): domain Eukaryota; kingdom Metazoa; phylum Chordata; class Aves; order Passeriformes; family Picathartidae; genus Picathartes; species Picathartes gymnocephalus. Next base: position 137,393 of record WEKY01008905.1, on the reverse strand, counting down.
TTTTAATGACAGGAGCTTTGTAAAAGGAAGTATCAAAGTGATCTCTCCCTTCCCTGTGTTGAACTGCAACTTAATTTTAAGGCAGCATGGTAGGAGTTCATTTGGGCTTTTTAGGAGAGCCTCCTGTTTTAACACAAGCCTCTCTTTCACTCTGTGTCTGAATGCACAGAATTTAGGAAGAGATTCTATTCTGTGTCTGTAGACAGTCAGATTTATATAATGATAATGTGCCTTTTCTACATTCAGAACTGTTTGAAATTTCATTTAGTACCAGTGCTATTTCTTTACTCAGACTTCCTCCTAAAAACAACTGAAAGACCATATTATGAGTTTCTTTTAAATTCAGAATCTTCTTCATGATGGTGAAGTGGAAAATACTGTCAGTTGAAATTAAAACAAAAACCTGCATAGTCTAGGCAACAACCTCTTCTTAACAGATTAAGCATCTTTATTATACTTTACAGAGTTAAGAACATCATGATCATTTCAGTATTAGCTTTACTGAGGCGATCCCATTTTATTATTATCTCTTCAGTTTCTGCCACAGCTTGGGAGGAGGATGCTGGGTTGGTCTTGCCTCCTGCTGAGTTTGTTAGTAATCCAGAAATAATAAGGCTAACACCAAATTAGTATTGGTCTTAACTTCTCTCCCAGGGTTTTGTTCTGCCTGTGATCCCCCACTCTGGGCTCTCAGAAGCTCTGTTGCTCAGTTAAATTTGGGACAGATAATGCAGGTGGTTGTGCTGTGACAATGTGGTGCTAAGTGTGCTGGGCCTTAATCAGGAATGAGATCTGAATTAACAGTGACACACGAGCCGTGAATGATTAAGCAGAAGCTGCCTTCTTAAGGTCTGACACTGCAGGTAGACTTGCAGTGGTTGTCTCAAGGTGTCTTCGTTTTTGATCTGGTGTAGGAAAGCAAGCTTCCCTTTAGTAAGAGCACTTTTTCTGTTCTCATCTGATAGTAACGTGTCACTCTTAAAGTACTTTTATGATCATTTTTTATTCTGCTGTGTGTTGGTTTTGAATTGCAGCAATTATTAAATGCAGATTAAAATGCACTGTTTTAAAAGTGAGGTGAGCATGGCACATTTCTGGTAATCTTTAGGAAAATATGCCAAAGAACTGATGGGGCATTTAGAGAGAGATTTGGCAATCTTATTCCAGTACTCTGTGACACGGACTTCTTTGTCTACCTGCTGTCTTAAATGTTTATCTTCAGGCAAGTGTACAGCGGTGCTTTGAGGTACATTAGTGTGGATTTGTCTAGAGCATCAATAAGGCTCCCAGTATTTGATACCTAAGTGGATATTGCAGCTACTGGGGAGTTTGTGTTATGCTTTATGAGTGTTCCTGAGTTCTTAATTCCAAAATGTCCGTAATATGCCAGCTTTTACTTGTGATTTCCACCAACTTGGTGCTCAGGGCCAGGGTAATGAACTGGAAGGGCCTGGCAAAATGTGATTTTTAGCAGCTCCCTCAATGGCCTGGTATTACCAGGCAGCCCTGTGGGCTCTGCTGGTCCTCTTGGAGTTAATACTGAGAGAGGTTCAGCATATGGCAGTGTTTTGCAGCACCTCTCCTCCCTCACCTAATCCACCTTTCTGGGGCTTGGCTCTCAAGTGCTCAGTCATAAGTAACCACCACGGCAGACACAACAGACTCTGAGTACATTCCTAAGGGTTTATTTTGCCCTGCTATAACCTTCCAACTTTCTGCTTTGAGTTTGCTGCTATGGTGCTGGCTTACCACTGAGATTTGATTTCTGAAGGAATTAAATTAGACATCCATTGACTGAAATGTCCACCTCACTCAAAGGTGTGCTTTGGGGCACTCAGGATGAGGTTCCTCCTGTGCTTTTGAGTAGCCTGTTTCAAGCTCAGGTGATGGTGGGGAGGTGGACGTTCAACCCATCACTAATGTGACACAAATTGGGTATCTTTGAGGGAGAGCAGAAAGGAGCAAAGAGACTTGGGCTGGAGGTGAGGTGACCTGTGAGTGTGGATTGTGATGCCCCGTGCTGATAGACTGTCTCCTTCCTTCTCAATTTGCTTTTGCAGAAACTGCTTTAAAAAACTGTATTGAAGCTGTGTCGATAGAACACATGAAAACACCATGAAAAGGATGGTGGCAGAATTTTGTTGTCTCTGCTGGATTAAGCCATGACAATCCAGACATCCTCTTAGAGCGTGTGGAGGCTGGAGGGAATGGTACAGGGGCTGTGCATCCCCTGCAGCCCTGCAGGAGAGACCAGAGCACTGCACAAGTGCTGCCGTGTCTGCAGACCTGTGCAAAGCTCTTTTTATTGGGCATTGCTTCATAGCTTGAGGAAAATGAGAGGAATGGAGGAGATGCCTCTGGGATGGGGGAATGCTCCTGGAGAGAAGTGACAAATTTTTACTGTGGTGCAGAGAAAACTTTGCCTTTCTCCTGAAAAAAAGTTACTCCGAGAAACCTATTTTCACAGCACGTCCATGAAATGAGGAGGTGGTTTTGCTCCTGTCTTTTCTGATGAGTAACTGTGGCAAGTAAAATTGAAGTGAAAATTTTCTGAAGTTTTGGGTGCCAAATCTGTGACCACTTGAAGCTTTTTTTTGACAAATATTACAACTCCAACAGTTTCTGTTAAACGCACAATGAGCTGCTGCCTTTATTTGTACTTGCACCTGACTCCCAATGGCCTGCCCACCATCACAGGGGCAAGGACCAAATTTCACTGTCTTCATGGCAGGCCAAGAGTTAGGAAGGAAGTGAACTACAGAGCCAGGCACTGAGTAGGAGGAGAAAATGTATATTGAATAGCTGTGTGTTCAAAGCCAATTCTTCATTTTTGGGCACTGCCTCTTTCTTGTAGATCGGCACTTTTTGGTCCTGTGGTTCAAGAATGAAAAATAACCCGTATCCACAAAGAAATCTGATTGAGATTTATTGCCAGCTGCAGTCCTTTGGTTGCTACTGTCCCCATGACGGCTGTCCCTGCAACCTGTGTAACACTTTATCTTCTCTGCAGTGCAGTGTATGGCTGTGTGATACCAACACGGAACCAAACCAGCCTGGAAGCCATTGTATCAATGCAGAACATTCCTCCTCATAGCTTATTTCACCTTTTTAAACCAATAAATGTCCTGGGACAGATGGGCAAATTAGGTGAGCTCCCCATTTAGTCCTTGAAGTGATTCTCTTAGTTCGTGGTGATAAGCTCAGATTTGCCATATGGCTGCACTTGCAGGACTTAACACATTCATTATCTGCCTGTGCTCAGCCTGTGTGGTGACAAAAGCTTTGCCTCGTGTGTTGCACCAAGCCACCCTCTGGCTGCAAACTTGGAAATGTCTCAAAATATTAATTTTCATGGGATAAAGTAACCATTACCATGCCTGGAAAGGAGAGCAAATTAATTGTGTTCAGCTCAGAACATTCTCTTACCATGGGAGGTTTGTGCTGAAGTCTTCGTTGAGGGATGGGGAATATGAACAGACTAACAGGCAGGAAGGGGAGCATTGTGTTGACTGGAAAGATGGACACAGAAAATCTCTTGCTCTTGTTACTGAAGCAGTAGGAGGAGGAGTGCACAGGCTGCATGAGGGTGGTAGACAACCAAGAACCCATGGAGTGGGATTTACATGCTCAGTATGCTCTGGAGCAGCACTCCTGGGCCATGCATTAACAGGCAAGAAATAGCAAGGAACTGTGTTGTGCATAGTCATGTTCGCTTTCCTGGGCCACCCACCACTGATTTTAACTCCCCACTTTGCTTCCCAGCCCAGTGAGGAAATGTTTTCCTGCTGCCTTGCTGTTTGCTTAGTGGCTGCTGTCAGGCTGGAGGAGCAGTCCTGTGTCACTGGAGGGTGTCTGCACTGCCTGGGGCTGTGAAAAGTGTTTGGATGCTTCTTGAGCCACCATTAAAGCTATCAGCTTCATCAGGGGCTGCCTCCAGGAGTTTGGGGTCTGCAGAGCAGTCCCTGCATTAACTGATGTTGCATTTCTGTACCTCCGGGCATCCTGCAACTCTTGCCACTTGCTGCCAAGCTGTGGAAGGGGGATGCAATTTCTCAGCTGCTCTGGCTGCGGGCACACTGATGTGTTTTCTTACTTGGTGGGTCTAGTCCATGTTTTCAGCCTTGTGGAGAAAGGCAAAGTTTTTGTGTATGTAGCAGGAATGGGTTCAAATGACTGCAACCTTTAAAGCAAGCATGAAAATTCAGGGAAGCTAGCAAAGTGAAATGCCTTCTCCTTCTTTTAAATGCAACTATCCTTGGCAACTGGGTCTTTTCCCTGTGTTTGCAAGCTGCCAGCATCATTGCATCGTCCAGGAATCTTAAACTGCCACATGCAAAGTCAGCCCTTTCCTTCCTTCATCGAACTTGGGAGATGCAAGGTGTTTTCAGCTGGTTTCTGCATACCCTGGGGGGCTGAAATTCCCAAACAGACTGAAACATCTCAGGTTGCAGATAAAATGGGAAAGGGGTTGAAGCTCTCCGATGAGTGAGCTGGGGGTCCATAGAGGCTTTATGGGGAATTCCACTGAGCTGCCAATTCCCTCCTCCCTTGCACCCTCACTGTGGTTGGGTTGCCCCTAAAGTTGCTCTGGCAGCAGCAGGGCCCAGATGATGGGTTTGGGGAGTGAGTGAGTTCACAGCACACTCTCCAGCTGGTCTCTATTTATTTTCCACCACATTGGTTAGCCCTTGGCAGGGCAGACAATCAGGCACCACGTGTTGGTGGGCTGTCCTACCCTGTGGCAGCCCTACAATCAGTGTGGCTGCACTTGGGTTCAAAGGTCTTTTTAAATTGCTGCAGATCAATATTGTATGGCAGGGGAAGCAAAATACACTGCAGGGAGGCCTCCCCAGGTAAACAAGACAGCAATGTCCAGCAGAATGGTGCTGGTTTGGGGCAGTACCACTGTAAAATGTCATTCTTGGTGGCGTTTTTCTTTTGTATATGGATGGCTGAAATCTCACCCACAAAGTGCCTGCTTTCTTTCTGTGCTCTCTCTGTCCTTTGAGGATTACGCTTCTCTTCAGTGTAAAAGCTGTGACAGAATTCATTATTGTCTCAGGCATGATGGTTGGGCTTATTTTGGTTATGCAATGTGTGCAGGGAGCAGGGGGAGCTGGCAGTGAAAGGGGAGTCTTCTGCACACCATCTTCATCCCCAGTGTCTGCCTGCAAAGCTGGGGGTTATTTCCCCATTTACTCAGACCAACCGTTTCAAATGTGGTTTTGAACCACCCTGGACAATAAACTGTGGAGGTGACTGGGCATGATTTACCTGTCCAAATGCCCATAGTGTTCTGTGTCCTCCCAGGCACTGTGTGTTCTGCCATGTGAGCCATCAGCAAGTCAGTGCAGGTCTGCAGAAAATTACCTGAATACTGAAAACACTTTGATTTCAAAATCATTCTTTGCATTTTTGGTGGGATTATCACAGCTTCTTTTTTTTTTTTCCTGATATTGGCTGGGTGGGGAGTGACTTGTAACCCAAGGTTCTCCAACTTCTGTCCTTTTTTTCCCACCCCGTGATCTCTGGCTGTCATAACACACAGAAATCATGACTGTGTTTTTCCACAAACGAATGATATCATAAATGAAGATTAGGGGTTATTTTGTCCTCTGGCATAAGAGGCTATTTGCAGTGAAGGCCTTCTGCCTGCTCTGGGAGGTTAAAGAGAGGACAGGTTAGTGTGTGGGAGATTTAATTCGTACTTAAATACCTGGGATATAATGGTAAAGGCAAGAAAGCAGAACGCAGGGGAAGTAAGGATACATCTTTGTGCGTGGTGCCTGTGCGTGGATGTACGTGTGCTCATTTTTTTGGGTTCGCTTCAGACTGACTCTGCTGCAGATCATCCGGGTCTGAGGCTCTAATCCCTCTTTCTCCCAAGAAATGAGCACCGCATCCACCTTTCTCGGTGCCGGAGGCTGCAAGCCGCAACCTTTTTGTCGCCAGCCGCGGGCAGCCGCCCGGCGTGCGCTTCCTCACGTGCTAATAATTCTCTTGTGTCAGAATAAAGCTCCCGTGGTTTTGTTCTGAGGAGGGATGCGGCCGTTCGCCAGGTAAAATCCCAACGCAAAACGCAGGGGTTAAAACAGGGCGAAGAGAGAGAGTCTCCCCAGCTCGGGGTCGGGGAGGAGGAGGAGAACGGGCGAGTCTCCCCCCCACACGCGGGATGCTAAAGCGGCGAATAAATAGGGCATCTGTGGAGGAGGGGTTTCCTCTGCCATGCCTGCCTGGCCGCACAGACGGTCCCCCCTCGCAGCTTGGGATTTGCAAGCTGAGGAATGGTTTTCTCGTGCGAACCGTAAGTGCCGTGTGGGTGCGCGGCCGCGGGCGCGGTACCGGTGGGTTCTGGCGGAGCAGCGGGACCCGGCGGCCGCGGGGCGGGAGCGATGGATGCGCTGCGCCAGCGCCTCGCCGCAGCTCGCCTTGGACAAGTGGATGAGTGGGAAGTGCGGCACGTTAGCGGCAGGAATAGTGCTCAGGGGCCTCTGGCTTGCCATCAGCTGTGTTTGGGGGCTGGCACCCGAGGCGGTGGAGAACCGTGACAGCAACCTTTGGGCTCGCCGGCGGGGTGACGCGAGAAAAGCCTCCCCCAGAGGCTCCCTCGGCGCGCCCGCCGCTTCTCCCTGCGCGCACACAGCCCGCGGGCACGGGGAGGCTGGCACGGCACCGGCACGGACCGAGAAATGGCCTTGCCTTCCATAAGAACGGCCTAAGATTCGCCTTTGGCATCACCTCTCCAAACCGCGGCTTTTGTCCCTCACACTGTTAAGCTCCCCCCGCGACTCACTGAACAAAGGTTTCCTGGGCTGTGCATCTCATTTGCTTTGCCACTGGTAAACAATCTTGTCAGCTGGCAGGGCCATTTCAGCCCCTCCTCCTCCTCCAAAAGACATGTACGTAGTCGCTTTTTCTGGTGACATTTGCACTTATGAAGGAGAGTTTGGAATATATGTCAGGATGATTTTCGTTCTTTCAGACACTAAAATTTGAATGCTACTCTTTACCTTATTTGAGCTTCCCCCGTGCCTTTTCCTGCAGCATTTTGACAACTAAGACAATGCAATTGGCATGCAATTTGTAATTCTTTTGGTTTGTGTGAATACATTTCAATCAGCCTGGAAGCTCCTCCTACTGCAAGGTAATTCCTGCGTAGTTACTACAAATATACTGCGTGTTTCTGGGGCCGTGCAATGATTCAGCCTGAGACAGCTTAATGCTTTTCTCTTGTAACCCAATGCAGGCAACTTCATTGAGAGTATTAAGACCCAAATCCAGTCTCGAGTCAGGTCAGTTAGTCCTTCTGTTCACTTTTGCAGTCAGCTTTCAGTTATAATCTCCTACTTTTGTTCTTTTTCTGTCACTTCTATTGTGGTGTAAAGATTAAAATATTTTAAAACTGGCTTTGTTTGGGTTATCCCGGCAACTTATGCATGTGCCTGTCTAAGTGCTAATCAGGGTGGTTTTTTTAGCTTGGCCCATTGCAAAGGACAAGACAAGTCTGAATTTGTCAGGGGTTTTTTAGATTAGTGGTGATATTTTTATTGGACTTTTTTATATTATTCCCTTTTTTTAACTTCTGGAGGCATGTTGAATTGTGGCAGGTGACTTCTCAGTGTGAAGTGAACAATGGATAAGTAGGCCTTTTTTCTCTAAACAGTAAGTGTTTCCTGTTTGACTAATCATAATTAACTTGAGAGTCACACTTCATAGCGGAAGAATTCAGTCAACAGTGGTGGCACCTTCCACCCTCTGGAAGAAGCTGGTTTTCTTTGCCACACTCGAACTTTCAGTGCTGTTAATTCACTGTGTGTTGGATGATTGATCACCTGGATCTGGCAGTAAGCTTTTGCCCCCAGCACTGGAGGCTTGCACTGTGCAGCCCCACCCAGCTCCCAGAAGGGTTCTCTTTCCCCAGAAATGATCAGGATGCATCTCAAAAGAGTTTATGAAGTTTCTTTCATGCCAAGAGCTGGTGATTTTTAAGAATACTTTCAGGGTGCAGATACGCATCTGAGAATGGTGGTTGCAAATTAAGACTTTTATGAATGTAATTAGTCTGTTTTACTCTTTTGTTTGAGCTGTAGCCAGGGAAATGGCAGTTGCTTGTGACTTCTGTGTAAGCTGAGGATGCTCATGCTTTTCATCATTTTACCTCTTGCAGTGTAGAACCCTGCCCATATTCTTGGTCTCTGTGTCTACTGACAGGAGCAGATCAGCTAATGTGAATGTCTGGACACGGCTGCCCTCCCATTTATGCACTGCACTAAGTGCGAACTTATCTTAGGTTTTTGTTCTTCTCTGGCTGCTTAGCTCGAGTTTGAGATGAATGCCTTAGTGCATTAAGGGTGTTTAAATGACTGGCAAATGCCAAATTCTATCCAGAATAAATAACAGATTAAATTACTTAATTACAATGGTGTGTGTAATGGCAATTGCTAGAAAATAAATACAAGCTCTCAGTTCCACAATGATGCTGTCTTTGAGACTGTTGCTTCTGGTAACATTAGAAGATAAAAGATCCTCATGGTGATATTCATAACTTGAAAATCAGAGTGATTTCTAAGCCAAAATAATATTGGAGTGGTGGTGCAAAAAGCCACGCTTGGATTCTAAAACTGTTGCTTTTTAAATATATTGAATGTGCTTTCAGTCATAAATACATTTATTTATAGTCTAATATCTTCAGTTTTGCTTTGGACTTCCTTGTGTGTTCATCTGTCCACTAGGCTGAAGAAGGATGCCTTGCAGCCTGTGAGTTTTTTTGTAATGCAGCTTAGGGATGGGAAGCAGGTGGATACAGGCAGAGAAGGGAGCACAGGGAGGCAGAGATGATCCTGAGCAGCACAGTAAGCTGTGGTCTCAGCAGGTCAGCCATGCCATCAGATGGTCCCAACATGTGCATGTCTCCAGAGCAGTTGTGGGAAGCAGCATAGAATATGCAGGAAGTAAATTGCCACAGAATACAGTCAGGGACAGGGTGGAGATCAAGCCTTGCTTTCCTCCTGGCTGGCCTGAAGTCATGCAGAGTTAATAATGCAACAGTGCAAATGTTTAGCTCAGACTCTTCCATTCTGTGCTCAACAGAGAGCGTGTATTGTCCATCTCTCCGGGAAAAAGGGTTCCTGAGTCACCTGTCTTTGGAGGGCCACATGCCTTGAGAGTCACTGGCTCTGCTGAGCATTGTAACCAGCCAGATCCAAATTATTTGATGGGAATAGGGCAGAGGAAGAATTAGTTCTCCTGAGTCAGTCACTGCCAGCCCATGGCATCACAAGAAAATGTTGCAATGACATGTTCATTGAGTACCATTTAATAGAGACAAAACCAAGAGCAGATTTTTGCTTGGGAGCCAGATGCTGTCTGCATACAGGGTTGAACCTGGGAGCAAAGTTTTGAAAAAAAGGTTGTTAAGGAAAGCAAGAGCAGCTAAATGCTTTCGTCATGCACTGGTTTCCTCTCATTTAGCTGCAGCAGTGGAAGACAGAGTCAGTGTAAAGGGGCAGAGGCAGGTGCTTTGCCCCAGTGTCAGCAGCTTTGTGGGTGCAAGGCAGGAACAAGGTGGACCGTGGACTTGGGCCAAATCCTTCAGGCTGGCTTGCAGGCTTACATCTGTCAGACAATACTAGAGTTACTTTTGAGAGTGCAGAGTTGCTAAATACCTGCCAGGAGCTTTAGTGTAGAGCTGTGTTCTTCTCGCCATCCTAGTAAAACAACTGAACTTACTGCCTGGTGCTTTTGAGAAGAGAGGTAGGGGAAGCTTTCCACACTGCTAATCCATATGAGACCCTAAATTTTCTGGCCTTACTCTCTACCTTCACAGTAAACAATAGGACTGAACAAATCCAGCAGGATCATTCCCATATCTCCTCCATAAATGCTTTATCTTAAATCGAGTATCTAGCTGACGTGTGTATCCTCTTTGGTTACCTGGAGGTTGTTAATAAGATCAGTTGTTGCTTACAGGGTGGCATATTCATTATGGATTAGGTGTCCTGCATATCTCCTGTCACTGTACCATCAGGCAGTTGCAAAAGCTGTTCATTACAGGTGATTTGGACCACTCTTCTCTAAAACTTGCCAGGATAGTTTGGCAGCAGGCAGGACAGTGGGCCAGGAAACTGTCCAGGTACCCTGTCTGGGCACTTCTGCCTTGGAGCAATCTGTCCCTGCCTGCACTACATGAGATTACGTCCCTCACCCTGCCCCAGTCCCAGCTTGCACAAGACCTGTGTTGCCAAGTACGTCAGGGCTCAACTCAGACCCCTCAACAGTCTCCTGCATTTGGGGACATGCAGTGAACCCCTTGTACACGCTGTCCTTGCAGTCCCATTGCTGGTGTTGTTTATATCGTGACAGTTCCCAGGCACTGTCACCCATGAATAGGAATTGTTTCAGTCTTTTCACAATACAGACTTTACCTTTTTGTGCTGCACTTGATTTAAATCATTGAGGCTCGTCTTGATAGTTGTTGAACCAAGCAGTGGCTAAAGGTTTAATTTGTAAGTTTGCCTTTTAGAAATCACACACAAGGTTGAAAAGTTCATCCTAAGGCACAAGGACATAACTTGAGATCGGGAGACCAGCACAGGGAAGCAATGCTGGCTAAGAAGTGGACTCTCCCTAGGACATGGGTGAAATGATTTCACGTGACCTTAGAGTCTGCAGTGTTGGTGTTTATAGTCCTGCAGGGTAGATCATCGCAGTTCATGGGGAGAAATACGTGCTTTTTGATACAGTTAATCTCATCTTGTGATCTGGATGTTTAAGGCAGATCTGATAGAGATAATGATCTTTTTTTCTTTCCCTCCATTAACTACCGAGGTCTAGATGACAAGCTCTGAAATAGGTCTGAAGAGATAAGTGTTACCCTAGTGTTGCCTTTTTAATAATTTCTGTTGGCAATTGCAATAGATGAGAATTTCCAGAAAGATTTGATAACAACATGATAGTTTACAGCAGATATTTCTCCAGCACATGGAGACAAATTTGCCAAAATATACAAGCATGCTGCTTGGGTAATTTGAGGGGCTGATATGGGATTTTGACATGGGAATGTGCTGTTAAGGCTGGAAGTAAAAAAAAGTTTGTTTGCAGTTTGAGAGCTGTGCTATAAACAGCTGTAATAAAAATAACTGGTCTCAATGATTCATTTGCTTGTCCACTGCACGAGTCTCCCTGGCCATTTGATATTCTCCCCCTAAGGATGGGTTTTTTTTTTTTTTTTGTTTTTCACCCGTCACGAGAGTCTGGCAAATCTCTGCACATTTGTGTGGTGTTTAAAAGAGCTTTTAACGCTGTGGTGCTACAAGTTCTATAGTAGCTGTTGCTCAGGCCTTCTCCTCTCCTCTCAGCATCCAGAGGTTGCTGAGGCCCAGGTACAGGTTGTCCAGAGAAGCTGTGGGTGCCCCATCCCTGGAAGTGTTCAAGGCCGGGTTGGGAGGTCTTGGAGCAATCTGGGGTAATGGAAGATGTCCCTGCACATGGCACGTTGGAACAAGGTGGTCTTTGAGGCCCTTCCAACCCAAACCCTTCTATGATTTTCCCAGGGTGCTGGACTGGTGGTTTGTGCAGATTGTGCCTCTCTTGGCAGAACGGTACCTTGTTAATTAGTGTGGGCTTGTTGGTTGCTGAAGAAGACACTGAGCAAAATTCATAGCAGGAAAATCAGACCATAGATACCCATTTTAGTTTAACTGTGGCAAACTATGGTAAAAATTCCCACTTAGATGAATGTCCAGTGCTCCCTAGCAGATGAAAATTCACCTTTCTTACACAGTTTCATTAAAGCCTTCACCCAAGACCTGCTTGCATCTGTAAGAGCAGGGGCCTGCTGAGCCAATTTAGGTAGGTTTTGACTAAAACACGGCTCTGATTTACAGGCAGCAGCTTGATGTGACACGGCTTCATAAAGCCATGCCTGTCATCACCTCCTGCTAACATCCTTTCCACTGATTGACCATCTTTGTAACAAAATGTTCTTCCTGGTTTGCTTAGGGTGAAGAAACTGAAGGAAACATTTGCTTTTATACAACTATTGGACAAAAACATGAGTAACCTTCGCACCTGGTTGGCCCGGATTGAGTCTGAGCTTTCCAAGCCTGTTGTTTATGACATCTGTGATGACCAAGAAATCCAGAAGAGACTGGCAGAACAGCAGGTGGGAAATAGCAGCAGCCAGAGTAAATGAGCTAAAATGCTGCTGATTGGTCCTGGTATAAAATCACCTGTTTCTTTTCTGTAGCGAGCCCTTCTGACCGTTTGCTTTGCATGGCCTGTTCCTGCCAAGATACATTACATGGAAAATTTTTATTTGCTTGCAGTTATTTCAGTATTGTGTTGAATTACCCCCACTTCTCCCTCCCCCTCTTCACCCAAGGAAAACATACAAAATACAAACAAAAGCAGATTTGCTCAGTTCAGTACAGCAGACTTCCTGAGGACTAGGCAGAGGACAGTGGGCAGAGTATATGAGGATGACTTAGACTGACAAGGCGTGAATGCTGCTCTCTGCAAAGTGGCCGTGACATATCCAAGTGCTGGGATTTGATGCATTGCCCTCACTGGCTCCACTTCTTGTCCCTTCCTTGCAGACAGCAGAGCAAGCTTGGCAGAGCAGGATGCTTGAGCTTTGGAAGGTGGACTCGTGTAGACACACCTTTGGCTGAGGTTTGATCCAGAGGCAGGCTCTGAAGATCCCTCAGGGCTGGAGGAGCTTGCGCATGAATCCTGCTGAGACAACAAGTGTGAGCCAACCCCATGCTGCTGGGTGTTGGTGGGCATTTATCCAAGGCACTTCTTACCGGGGGATCTTAGGAGAAGAGTTGGATAGTCCTAGAGTAAATTTCTCTAGTCAGCAGCCAGGCAAGGAAAAGGAGCTTCTCCAAAGCACAGACTTGCTGGTGGAGTCACCCGTTGCTCAGGACTGTGCTGTAAGTCTGACCTGGTTCTAAGTACTTGGCTGTCATCTGGCCTTTGTTAAACAACATTTGCCTAAAAACTAAAGATCAAGAATAAGTCTGTCAAGTTTGGAAGCTTGGAAGCTTTATGGCATCTGCCTTTAGGAACACTTACTGGTATTCTTCCCATCCTTTCTATCTTTTCTCTCTGGCTTCCACTTTCGTGTCTAAGGATCCCTGACTGACCCAGACCTGGGGACTCTGTTCTCTGCTGGTTGGTGTGGCTGTCCTTGCACTCATGTCCCAGATGTCATGGGAAGGGCCAGCTCCTCTGTGACAGGGTGGAGGTGGCTCCCACTGACTGCAGGAGCTGGTCAGACACCAGAAGCCTTGGCTCAGCAGCTCTCATGATTTCATCTGCATTGTGAATGGTCATGTAAACAACAAGGAAATATTTTCTTCTTGTCCAAACCTTTTGCATTCTCAAAGACCATGATAAATTGCCAGGCAGAGCAGAGCGTGGAGCACTAAGGAATTGTGTCCAAACTAATTTATTTTTATTATGAGCATTCATGCTTCAGCTGACTCTAAGAGCCATCATTTGCTGCTCAGAGCTATTTACTGCTTTATTTTTTGGATGCTGTTTTAAATACAGACCTCTAGACTCCTTCTACAGTAGCTTTTTAGCAGGCTGAGTATGAGAAGACTGTGCTGACTAAAAAGACCACAGTAAAAAGAAAAGCTGCTTTTGCACTGCATTAGTGAAACACTTATCTGAATGTGACAAGTAAAAAGATCTTTCCTGGTTTTATCTGAACAATTATTTCAGCAAGAGCAGTGAAATGGTGAGAAATATGCCCTACAGGCTTCTTTTATTTGACATCCATGACTGAAAAAGCTTTACCTGTGCAGTCTTGAATAATGAAATTTAAAAGCCTTATGTATCCACAGAGGTGTTTTATGGCATATTTGTTCAATTAAAGGATGATGATTACAACATGAATAATACTAATTTTAAGATTGCAAAGGTGTTTCACTAATGCAGAAATCTAGCAGTGTGTAGTCTGTTTAAGATCTCTGGGCAATGCTGTGCAGAGTTGAAGTAATGGTACCTTTTTGGGGTTCAATGCATGTTCCTCACCCCCTCATTTTGTTGTGTTTGTCTCACTTAATGCAGTCAGGTCATTTGGAAAACATCAAGGATTCTGCCTAGGCTATTCCATGAACCCAGGCATGGCCTGAAGTAATGAGATCATGTCAGCAACACTACCAAAGTACAAGTTAGAATTAATTTGTAATCTGTGGTCAGAATTCTCATTTTCACTAATACACCTGTAAATCCAGTGGAATTTAATGAATTCAGAAGAGACTCTCCAGGTACCAGTAGTGAGGCAGAGCCTGCTCCCAGCTGTAGAGCCTGTGTTGAAAAGACACTGATGAATCTTGCTCAGTAAATAGCTGTGAATCCTTAGTAACCAGTAAAAAATACTGTTGGGTCTCCTTCTGGCAGTCTCATCCATGTAAAGGATTTCTCTTCTACATTCCTTAAAGCTGTTCATTACTACAAATCCCACAAACCATATTTTGACCATTTATGGCTCAGCCCTTGATTCAGATACCCATGTAACCACTGAGGGCTGCCACTGAGTGATTCTCAACTCCTTGCAGCTTCTTGACTTCTGGGAAAAATCTTCCTTCAGCTCATTTTGTGTTTACTACAAGCTATGTCTATTTTGGGGGGGTTTATTTGTTTTATTTTGGTTGGGTTTTTTTTTTTTTACATCTAGAGCAAAACCAATTCTGCTTCAGCTGTTGACTGTAATCTGTAGATACCATTTAATGGGAACTCCAGTTCACTGCTGTCAGGAAAATACTCATTTGTGTTTGTTGCTCTAGTTTTATTCAAGCAAAAGTCTCTGTATCCTTAATTAGGAAAGCCAGAAATTGGTTGAAAAAATGGAATTGTAGTGGCTATTGTTATTTTATTAATATTTAAAGTTGGTAACATAGTACAGATCTACCTTTTCAATAAGTATATTTAGATAAAGCTTTTTTTTTTCCTGTCTTTCAATTGCACTGACTTTAGGAGTAGTGATGGGTACAGAATGAGAGGCCAGACTATGATGGAGGTGCAGGCTCCAAAATAGAAATCTGTAGTGTAGATTAGACAAAAGGTCTTTGTCAGATGCTTTAAAACAGTCTGTCAGAAGAGGAGCCCTACGAGAGGGAATACAAAAAGTAGTGTAACACCAGGTACTTGGGTACTGTGTTTGTGTTTGATGCTGCAGCCTGTGATCAGCCACTAAAATCCACATACTGCACTAGGAGTTCTCTGACAAGCCTTTCAGTGTAGTAACCTGATGTGAGACAGTCATCTTGTGCTGTCAAAATTAATAACAATTTATTTATGATGTAGGCAAGGTTTAGATTTTGAATGCACATTAAAATTGTCCGGACTAATGAGAAAGTTGTTTAGACTGAGACGCCAAAGGTGGATGACCCTTTTTTTGCATGGTGGTTCTCTTCTGACCTGCGTCATCTGCACAGCTCATCCTGCAAGTCTTTTCTAAAGCTAAATAAGCTTTTCCTGACACAGGAGTTGCTCTTTCTCCATCCTCTGCAGCATTTTGAAAGGGCATGGCTGAAACATAGCCATGCAGATTTCCGTCCACTGACGCTGTTCTTTTGCCAATGGCAGGACCTGCAGCGAGACATAGAGCAGCACACAGCGGGTGTGGAGTCTGTGTTCAACATCTGTGAAGTCCTGCTACACGACTCAGATGCATGTGCTAATGAGACAGAGTGTGACTCCATCCAGCAAACCACCAGGAGCTTGGACAGACGGTGGAGAAACATCTGTGCCATGTCCATGGAAAGGCGAATGAAGTAAGTCTCCTCTTCCTACCGTGCAGAAGCCTGTGGCAGCATTTGGAGGAAATGCTGTCGTTTTTGCCACAAGCTGAATTTTGAAGAGCAGAAAAGAATCCAGAGTTGATAGTGATAAAACCTTTCTGTTCTTGGTCTCTCAGAATCGAGGAAACCTGGCGTCTGTGGCAGAGGTTTTTGGATGACTATTCTCGCTTTGAAGATTGGCTAAAAGCATCTGAAAATATAGCAGCTAGGCCTAATTCTTCAGAGGTCTTGTACACACATGCAAAAGAGGAGCTGAAGAAGTTTGAGGTGAATTTTTTAACTGCCTTTTTTATGCTCAGCGTCAGACTGCTGAATACTTACTGTCTGTGCAAAATGCCTGGGTCGCTGGAAAACACCAGTTTGGCATTGGTAGTATAGAGAACATAAATAATTTGGTGAGTGTGCAGCTGCTAGATGCCTGTCTCCAGAATTTTTATTAATGTGGAGAATACAGTGCTCTCAACAGACACTTACAGGTTTAAAGCCTTGCTTTTTATAGCCAAGAAACTTCTGTAGTTTGATATTTATTTTTTTCTTTCTTTTCCCAGTGAGCTAAGTTTGAGCAGATGATTTAAAATACAGGTCTTAAAATCTGGAGTTAGTTTTGCAATTGGAAGGTCTGTTTTTAAGGGGGAGTGCAGTATCTCTCTTGATGGGTAATACCCACATCCTGGCTGAGACCAGGGAATGAGCTCCTTGCTTTGCCTTGCAGGCGTTCCAGCGGCAGATCCACGAGCGCCTGACGCAGCTGGAGCTGATCAATAAGCAGTACCGGCGCCTGGCCCGCGAGAACCGCACCGACTCGGCCAGCAAGCTCAAACAGATGGTGCACGAGGGGAACCAGCGCTGGGATAACCTCCAGAAACGGGTCGCTTCCATTCTCAGGAGGCTCAAGGTAATGGCACAGTGGGGTGAGGGAGTGAGGAGCACTCACAGGGTTCTTCAGGAATGACCCACGAGCAAAGCTGACATCAGAGCAGAGCTCTGTGTCCGGAGCTACCGGCATAGCAGAGGAGCTCTAGAAGGGTCACCCAGTACATGGCATAAACCTGACCTTGGTAGATCGGTTCTTGGTAGCTGAAGAAAAGCTTAAAGGAGTTATGAGTGCAAATTTTGGGAGGTCAGTTGCAGTACTCACTGCTCCTATCACACTTTCCTCTTACCCACTTCTAATGGGTGGATGTGTTCATGCACTTGCACCTTTTCATAGATAAGAGGCAGAGAGACAAAAGGGCCCCAAGTGCAGATATGGTTTGGAGTTTCCAACTCAGCTCTACTTCATGCCAAGTCGTGATTCACCAACAAGGCATTAAAGATGGAGATGTGATAGAAAGCAGCTCCTGCTGTGCTGCCTGCCTGATGAGGAATGTTGTTGAAGAGTGTATTTGTGACGCTTCAAAGTATCCTGCTCATCAATTAAACTGATCTCTGGGCAGATACTCTGTGCCTGTGCCCTAGGGAAACTTGTCACTGCCAGATATTTAAATACAGCAGTGCTGCAAGCAACTGACAGGGAAAACTGTTAGCTCCCAAAAGTCAGTGGATGAGGCAGTGAGAGCAGTGATGGGGTTTGATCTGTGCAGCTACGAGTTGTTATATTTGGGATGTTACATGATCCCTTTCCTGAACAGTAATCCACCCATGAGAACAGGCAAGCTGCGTGTCTGTTAGCAGCTTCTGTGGGGGATGCCATGCCAAACAGTGTGTTAATTACAGTGGTGTGGTCATCCATGATCCAGTCTCTCCATTGTAAAATCAGTAAAAACTGATTTTAATCTCACAGCTTTAATTACTTTAATTAGAGATGGGGTTTGCTTCCTTTGTTTATCTCTGTTTTAAGTTTAGAACAAATTAGATACTAAGCCTCAGTCCAGATAACTGTCACTGGGAGAAGGAATGTGTGGAGTGAAGAATATAATTTTATAGCAGCATCTTGAACTGCTAAAATTTTACTCCTTCTTTTGTATAAATAGTGTACTAGTATAGGGCACTGTTCTAGCATCACTACAGGAGGAGCACAGGTTTTATACATGGCATGCTGCTATTTGTGTCCTGATGGCCTTCAAGGTGAACAGGAGCTTTGAAATAAAACACTGATTTCAGAGAGCTTCTGTACCATCTCCTTTAGTAGCTGAAATCATGTAACACTGGCTCCTTTTTTTCATCCAGCACTTCACCAATCGGAGAGATGAGTTTGAGGGGACGAGGGAAAGCATCCTTGTCTGGCTGACAGAAATGGACCTACAGCTGACAAACGTGGAGCACTTTTCCAAAAGTAACTTTGATGACAAAATGCGCCAGTTAAATGTACGTATCCTTATGAAGCAGTTGTTTACTATAGCCCAGTGATCCTGTTGGGCTGCCCTTGCCTGGCAGAATCATCCATTTTCTGTAACTTCACAATAGCCACCAGATCTCTGTAGGACTATATTTGTTTGAAGACAGCAGTAAATTGTTAAGACATTTTGTCTGAATCAAGATCAGGCTGTGCAGTATGTAATTCAGATTCAGTGTTCAGGCTCAGTTCTGTCCTGCCATTTTCTTCTGACAATTTGTGTCAGTGACAGTTGTATCTGGCCTGGAAAGCAGCAGATGCTGGTTAACAGTAAGAGCTACAATACTAAATTCAGGCATTATTTTCTGGTGCAAATCCTTTTTGAATTGGTATTGTAGTACAATCTCTCCTTGGAGCTCATTGTAGCTGGGAATTTCAGCAGAAATTAGACATCAGGAATGTGCAGTGAGTCTGAGGAACATACTAGTTCTTTGCTACATCATATGGTCATTTCTCCTTTCTCCCTGCACTGTTGTTGTTTTGGCATGTAGATTTACTGTTGTGTAGGCTGTAGGCCCAAGCAACCAAACTAACTTCTTGGCTACTGCGAAAAGATCGTGTGTACCCAACAGAAAAATAAAATCAGATTGGTTGAACTCTTGTACCATGATCCTCTGCAGGCTCAGGACACTAGTCATATTGATGTACACATGGGTGGAAAATGCCACTTCATTTGGAACTGTAATTCTGCTGATAAAACAAACCTTTCAACCTCTGGAGTAAAAAGATATTTGCCAAATAAAATTAGACAACAGTGTGAATTGCTGTAAGTCTTTCACTGCAGTGAGCTAGAAAACAGGGACAAACCTTCGGCTAGAAAGGGCCAATGGAGAAGTAATTATTTTTCTTGTATGTTCCAAATAGGGTTTCCAACAGGAAATAACATTAAACACCAATAAGATTGATCAGCTAATCGTTTTTGGAGAGCAGTTGATTCAGAAGAGCGAGCCTTTGGATGCCATCCTGATTGAAGATGAATTGGAAGAACTCCATCGATACTGTCAGGAGGTGTTTGGGCGAGTTGCCCGGTTCCATCAAAGACTGACTTCAAGGGATCCTGTAAGAAGCAACAGTTGCTTCAATGCTTTGACAAGATTTTGGTGTTTGAATTGCAGTGGTTATTTCAGGTTTTGAATTGCAATTGCTTATTCCTAGCAGCTTGACTGAGTAATTGGAGCTCCAAGGGCTCAGGAGCTCTGCAATAGATGTGCCAGCCTTGTTAAATCTTTCTTGCCAATCCTCTCGTGCCTCTCCATCTGCAGAATCTGCATAACAGCATGGAGATTGTTCATAAGGTTCAGAATTACATAGTTGTGGCTTGAAGGCTTTGAAACCTTTTTTAGTGTTTTTAGTATCACTTTGTTTTCTTTACCATCAATAACATGCTTAGAAATATCTCTTTATGTATTTGTCCACTCCATCCATCCACTTTGTTGTGAGAACCCTGAACGGGGAACAGCATGCACTTCTTTTCCCTGGGAACTTTCAGATGATTCTCAGTTTGCTTGGCCTCAAAAAGGAAGAACATCTGTTAGAAAGCCAGGTAAAGGAAGTAACGTGAAAAACTACAAGTAGCTGTTCACTCCTGCCTGAGCATCGTTTCCTTACTGACCTGTTAAGTCCATTTGAAACTGAGTACTCTTCCTGGAAACTGGAGAGATGTTATGGTGGTGGTTGAGTGCCTTGAAAGATGGGAGGTAGCTGTTGATGTGAGGGTTGGTTTTGGCAAAAGAGGAAGAAGGCAGAAATTATGTCTCTCTTTAGTTTTAGGCACATGGTCTTTGGTTGCTGCAGCTGACCACGAAACTGTCCCCAGTAGTACTGTGTGGCTCAATCATTGGCTCATTAAGATCTCTTGTAAATCTTATTAATATGCAATAATTGTTACTTATTTGTAGGGATTGGACGATGAAAAAGATAACTCTGAAAATGAGACAGATCAAGAAGACTCCAGAGAAATCCAGAGTGATCCCTGGCATAAGAAGGCCATCACTGAGGGGCCCTCATCCACACAGTCCCTTTGCCACCTTATGCCCCCGACTCAGGGCCATGAGAGATCAGGCTGTGAGACCCCTGTCAGCGTTGACTCCATCCCACTTGAGTGGGATCACACAGGTGACGTGGGAGGTTCTTCCTCTCATGAAGATGATGAAGAAGCAACATACTACAGTGCTCTGTCAGGTGAGAACCGATGTCCAGCTGTTTGGCTTGACATGGACAGCTGGAGGATGTCCCTGTGTGGGAAGGGAGGGGGATTGAAGTCTTGCTGCCACATTGTTGGTTGGTTTTCAAGTACTAATAATAGATGTAAGCAGACTCATCTCTTAGATGTCTTGATGAAGGAAATAGTACTGTCTAAACCAAGCTTTTATTTTTAGAAACATAAAGGTTTTAGAAGCCTTACTGTTTAAGAATGTTTCAGAATGGTACCAACCATTTCCTTTGTCTTTGCTGTCCCTCATTGTTTCAGTTGTTTTTAATAGTTGGAAGATATTGAATAGTGGGGAAAATGACATTATTCTTTTTTCAGATGTAGAAATCACTGAAAACCCTGAGGCATATCTTAAAATGACCACAAAAACTTTGAAAGCATCTTCTGGTAGGCACCTGCTAATGCATGTGTCTGAACATGGCAATCTCCCTGTGCTGCACGCTATATTCCTCAACCTCTCTCATACGTAATGTCTGACTTCCTGCCTTGTGTGGACACCATGTCTCATCCTGTCATGGTGTTCTTACGCTGCAGTATCCCCATGGACATTAAAAGCAGTCAAGAACACACCATTTAGATTTTGCCTGGTAAATGCCAAGGTGGTTAATGTGCATTTCATTGTACTGATCCAAAGTCTTTTAGTTCTTTCTCAGTGATTTGCTCTGGGTAGTATCAATTTTCGGTTGTTTCTAATTTTGGTTGCATACTTACTGAAGGCAGTAGCTACAACTCTGCAAGTGTTTTTTTGTGGTTTGTGCATGACAGAACTATGTGTGTCCTGTCTGTTAAATCCAGAACAAACATCCTCCAAACCAGGACATGTCTAACTTGTCCCTACTGACATGTTGCAGATGTGTGATAGTTATTGTTGGGATGCAAACTTTACAAAACCACAGTGCAGCCTTGTCTTTTGATTTTTTTGAATACTCATTCCTGTATTCAAGCATTTTCCAGAAGGAAACAGAATGTCCCATAACTGCATGGCTCTCATCTCATTACCTTTGAAACACTGTTTAAGTTTTGCAAACGTGCATGCTTTGCAAGGAAAGCTGCAAAACTGTCATTTTTATGCATAACTTGATGCCATTTTATTCAAAGCGCTTTCTAACTTAATACAAAGCAACAGCTTCCTCGTGGAGGTGGGTTCTTGCACTCATGGTGTGTGGTTTTGGTTTTATTTGTTTCAGGAAAGTCTGTTTCAGAAGCTCATCCTTGGCATTCTCCGGGTAGCCCAGTCTGCAGGAAACACAGATATAACCAGGCAGAGATGGGTGGAAATGTGTTGTCTGGACTGGAGACAAGTACTCCCTATAAACCCAACTATGTGAGTTGGGGGCTCTGTGGGCACTGAACCTGTACTACACAATCTGTTTGTTGTTTCGTGTAACTCCATGCTCTTCCCTTCTCCAGCATCAAGGAAAAGATTTGTTGGGCTGGGGAATTTTCACTTCATGCAAATTTAGACATTATTTCTGGTGATTTCAGGTTGGTCTCCTGGTCAGTCAGGGTCTGGAGGAACTTCCTTCCTCTCTTGTCACTAGGACAAGTCTAGGAGAATTTAACCCCTACAAAGAAGAGGATGTGAATCTCTTGATTCACATCAAGAGATATCTCCTTTTCCTAAGCAAGTTTGGAGGGTCCTTTCCTAACATGCAACACACCATTTAATCTGCTTCTAAGCTCTGAAAAATGTGCCAAAATGGCTTATTGTCCACTGGTACCTCAGCCTTAGTGGCTGTTTGCCAGCCATGGCTTCACCAGCAGCTGCCAGGTTCAGTGGATCTGGACCCATAGTCAGCAGTCTTCCAGACAGGGTGGTACTGGTACCTGGCTGCTTTTGTCATCATTAATCCAGTCCCAGAGCCTTAGAGTCAACATTGCCAAGACCCACAATCCAGCAAAGAGCATCAGAAAATGTACATTGTCTGGTACCTGTAGTGCAAAAGCAATTAATTTGCCATGTCCACTCTCGTGGCAACTGGCATCACCATGGTGTGTGTTTGTTTACTGGAAAGGCTCAGAGAGCCAATGTAAACTGTTACCAAAGCTGCAGAAGCCCAGTGCTAAATCTGATATGCAAGAGCCCAGCAGCAGCCCAGCCACCCCAGAGTAACACAGACCTTTGACATCCTGTTAACCTGCAGGCCTCACCCACCAAAATATCATTCCAGGTGAAGCAGCTCAGCTCTGCAAGCAGCAGCAGCAGCAAAGAGAAGATTCCATCTGCCAACATGAGTGATGAGGAGCCTCAAGATGACCAAGAACTTGTGAATATAGCAGCAGCAGAGAAGCAATCAGGTACAGAGCATTAGGAGTGGCTTTGGGTCTGTGGTGTTTGTCCTTTGATTCTGGGGGGACAAAGCAGAAATGGCACAAAGGCAGCACATTTGGGAACAAAAAAAAAAATTAATGTATTTTGCCAAATTTCCAAGTTTCACTGAGCTCCCTTCTCATCTGATTCTGTCCAAGCCATGTGTGCTGTTCAAAGCTTTCACATTTTCTGCCAGAATTGAGATTTTTTTCTTTCATAATATACTTCTGTCTCTTTGCTGCTTGAAGTAACTGGGAACAATTTCACTTTTGTGATACTGAACACTTCAGAGACTTTTAATCATATTTCAAACTAAAGTCTCTGTCTAAAACAAGATTGCTATGTGGAGTTATTAGTACTCCATATAACAAGATGCTACAGCTCCTATTTGCAGAAATGTTTTGTGAAAGCTGGTAATGTGTTCTGTTCTTCAGAATCTTTACAGTGGTACTTTCATGCAAACAGACCAGCAAGCTGGTTCTCTTCACCTTTTAGGACCTCGATCCTGGTTTCAGGTGCTTGAGATTGTAACAATGCATTGTGCTGCAATCACAAAAGCAAATTATGTGATAAAAAGAAGGCTGCAGCTACATGCATCAGCTTACTGAGTTTGTGTCACTGGTCTCACAAATGGTCCAGGGTTGTGTCCCGTATGTGGGATGCATAAGAAAAGCCTGAGAATTGTTTGGATGTGCTTTCAGAAAGTGTTAGTGTTCACACAGGTGGCATCTCCATGTCCTTTAGCACTGAACTGATGAAACATAGAGTCATTAGAATGGTTTTGGTTGGAAGGGACCTTAAAGTTATCTAGATCCAACCCCCTGCCATGGGCAGGGACACCTTCCACCAGACCAGGTTGCTCAGAGCCCCATCCAGCCTGGCCTTGAGCACTTCCGGGGATGGGGCATCCACAGTTTCTCAGGACAACCTGGGCCAGGGCCTCAGCACCCTCACAGTAAGGAATTTCTTCCTAATATCTCATATAAACCTGCCCTCTATCAGTTTAAAGCCATTATCCCTTGTCCTGTCTTTCCATACCCTTGTCAAAAGTCCCTCTCCATCTGTCTTGGAGCCCTGTAGGCACTAGAAGTTGGCACAAAGGTCTCCCCAGAGCCTTCTCTTCTCCAGGCTGAACAGCCCCAACCTTCTCAGCCTGCCTTTACAGGAGAGCTGCTCCAGGCCTCTCATTATCCTTGTGGCTTCCTCTGGGCTTTTTCCAGCACCTCCACATACACATAAAACACAAACCTAAGTCCTAAGTGCTGGATCATATTTGTCCCATGATGAATTTTGGTGTTCACCAAATCACAGCTGGGCTCATTGAATTCTGTCTCCTTAGATTTGATCTGTTCTTCCAAGTGAATTAAAACATCTCCAATTAATGTGATTAAAATTTTGTGTAGCATTGCTGTGTGGATAACTTGACCAGCAATATGAAATTTAGACACTGCAGAATCTCAAGAAAAGATGTGGCTGAATAACAGTAATACATTACAGCAATTATTTGGTCTCAAGTAGAATTGAGAATGCAAAACTTCTCGCATCTGTTTTACACACTCCTTTCTTTACTGAAGATTTAAATTTTTTTTCTATGATTTGCAGGCATTATTGATAGGTGGGAGCTCATCCAAGCTCAAGACCTCAGAAATAAACTTAGGATGAAACAGAAATTGCAGCAGTGGCAGCAGCTGGACTCAGACCTCAGTGACATCTCTGCTTGGCTTGATAAAACTGAGCAAGAGCTGGAAGAACTGCAAAAGGTGAAGCTTCCAACCAGCATGCAGGCATTGGAACAAAAGGTCAAGAAATTGAAAGTAAGTTATGGCCTACTGAGAAGAGGAATTTGAAGATGCTAATGTTTTTATCACTGTGCTCTCCTGGGATCAGTTGGCAGCATGGATGCCAATAGCAATGTTCCTGTGCCACAGGGGCGCTGAGCTGCTCTCAGCTAAGAGGACTAAAGAGGGTCTTAGGCAAGGTGCTTTTGTCTTCATATACAGATATTGGCAGGCAGAAGTAAAAACCTCTCCACTTCTCCCTTTCTGTTTTCTTGCTCAGTGATATCAACAGCTTTTCCTTGTTCTGTGCCATTCCCCTCTGTGACGCAGAAACAGATTGAAAATTAGTCAGATCAATAGGCTGCAAAGTCTAGGCTGATTTGTTTTTCTTTTTTTTTTTTTTTTTTCCCCAAATTGAATTAAGGGTAGGGTGTAATTCAAGTAGGAGACTGATAAAGATCTGCTCTAAAGCTGTGGTTTCTACAAGCTGAGCCAGCAGGTACCAGGGCGCATGTAAGTGCTGGGGCCCTGGGACTCAGGTAATGAAATGCCTGAGGTTGAAGTCTGAGAGAGCAAGTGTTCCTAAAATCTGCGGCAGTGCAAAATCCCCGTGTGCTCACCCCTCACCAGGTGCCCCGTGTGGAGTCTCCCTGAGGCTGCTGCTCAGTCTGGTGTCACCCTTGGGCTGATGCTCACAAACAGGGCACTGCAGGACAGAGGAGGGGTTTCTTAGGCATGCTGAGAGTATGTTTAAGCCTACACGTCCCGGAGTACTTGTCAGGCCAGGGACAATGACTCTGCCCTCCAGTAAGATCAACTCTGACTCCTTCAGCCAGTCTGGATTAGGCACCAAACCCTAGAAAGGGTTTGATGGTGCCTTCCCTTCAGCCTGGAGTTGGGTGTCTTGACCTCCTCAAGGAGCAGAGCTTCACTTCTTCTCTCTTCTGCATCTGCTTAAGAGGAGTCCTGCTGGCTGTAAATCCCCTTTTCAGACAGTTTGGCTTTATAGGGGTGTTAAAAGAGCCAATGTACTCTAAAGTGAATTTCATGAGGTGTCAGGACATCCCAGTTGCCTGGGATAAGGATAAAGCCAGTCTGCCTGCAGACTGGCTTACTGGTCTTCAGAAGTCTGTGGTGGACTGTTTGCTTTGTCTGATGTTAAAAGAAACTTTATTGCCTGGAGGAGGGGGACAGCATTCTTTGGTGGATGAAAAGTAATTTAGACCAGGAGTTTTCTACAAGTGGGACTCAGATCTTGAGAATACAAAGATTGACACTCTTGGATAGAAAGGCTGCTGAGGGAAGCAATCTGAGCTGTGTGGCTTGTGGGATTCATCCTGCAGCTCTTACTTTCCTACTGCCAGAGCAACTTGGAAAAGATTGAGTACCCTTGATTCAAACTGTAAACTGGAGGGTACAAGGAAGGTATTGTTTGGCATTCTTTTTTTTTTAAAACCTTCAGAAATACAGGCTCAGCCTTAACATAAAGGTGGTTAGATGATATGACTGTGACTTTGACAGCAGGAAAGCAGGCAGAACTGCCTTCTGGGGGGACCTTTAGAAGTCAGAGAAATGGGCTGACAGAAACTCAGACCAGAGAGAAGAAAAATAATTTCTCACAATGGAGTGGTCTGGTGTGGGACCAGGGGCCCAGAGGAGGGTGAGGAATCTCTATCCTGTGTGATACTGAAAATTTGAGTGGATGAGGCCCTGAGCATCCTCCTTGGAGTTTGAAGTTGGTCCTATTTGAAACAGGAGAATGGAGTATAGACCTCCAGATGTCCCTGTTAGCATTATTCTAGGATTCTGGGGTGGCAAAACCTTTATCAATTAGGAGAAAATACCATGTGATGATCTATGGGAGTATTTGTCCAAATGTTAGGGAAGCTCAGAGGAGTTGAAAGGCAGATATGGATTAAGTAATAATGCCTGTGACTTAGGGAGAAGCACAAGCCCAGTCACACTTATTTCCTTCCAAGTGAAGGTTTTGGCTTTAAAAAAAACCCAAACATAAACCTACCTCAATATGTTTCTTAGCAGTATTGAAAAGCTACCAGATTCAAATATCTTTCCCCAATACCTGTGATACTTTTGAGTGCATAGTTTTATTGTAAATAAACAACATATTTTTCATAATTCATAAAAGCTCCTAATCCTCTTTTTCTACCAGGACATGCTTAAAGCATTTGACAACTACAAAGCAGTGCTGCTTTCTGCTAACCTGAGCAGCAAAGAATTCCAGAAAGCAGACAGCACAGAGTTCAAGGAACTGCAGAACAGACTTCGGAAGGTCAACTTGCACTGGGAGAAAGCAACTCGTGCACTGGACAACTGGAGGAAGGGTTTACAGCAAGCCTTACTGCACTGCCAGGTGCATAGCACATGCCAGCTTGTAAGGGAGAACTCCTCTGGGATGCTGTTGAGGAGAGGGCAGAGGGGTAATTCCTGCACATCAGTGGAATGGCCACTCACAATCCAAGACACTTTGTTTCCTTATAAAGCTGTCTCTGATGGATTGAAACAGTTTGGTAAAAATACCTTTCAAGTGGATTATGGCCTTTTACTGTATAGGTGGAATAGTTTAACAAGGTTTCTGTACCCTTGCTAATTGTGAATTTGTGGTGGCCCTGTCTAATCCGGGCTGGATATTTTGTTTGTAGGTGAAGGCACTGCGAAGGTATTTTTTTTCTTATGTGCCAATCTTCTTGTTTCTCTAGGATTTCCACGACCAGAGCCAAAAACTAATCCTGTGGTTAGCAAGTGCTGAAAGCCGGAGGAATGAAGCACAAATCACAGATCCCAATGCTGATCTCAATACAACACTGGAATGCCAAAAGGAGCTAATGGTAAGTGTAGTCTTGACTGCAGCACCTCAGCTCTCCCCACACAGTGAAGAGCAGGGTGTTATGTCTCACAGTGTCTGCAGCCTGTCCTCAAACGTGCTGTACTCAGGCATGTGGGTGGTTTTTGAAATGGACCACGGTATTGCCTCTACGAGGCATCTCTCCATAATTACACGTTATAATTAAGTTGCTTATGAGCAGTCTTTATGCTGGAATAGGGCTTCCAATTTCCAAAATTGAATGTCTTCTCTATATGAATTACCTGCTGCTAGAACTATTTTTCAATGTTAGTTCAAGCAGGTACAACCAGTCTCTTCAAGAGAACTTCATTTCCTGTGTAGCTGTAATAACCATTCCTGTGCCTTGTGGATTTTCAGGCAGGTTGTGTTGTTCTTTAAAGCCTTCCAGAGTTCCTCCTTTTGGGATAACATCCATAAAGTTGAGGGTAACAGTCTGTTATGCTGTTTTTTGTTTGTTTGTTCTCAGCAACTGGAGAAGGAGCTGCTGGAGCAACAGCTTAATGTAAACTCCCTCCAAGAGCTCACTGCTTACCTGCTGCTGAAATCAGATGGTGATTACATTGAAGAGGAAGAAAAGGTCCATGTAATTGGAACAAAACTGAAACAGCTGACTGAACAAGTCTCTCATGACTTAAAAACAATACAAGGGAATCTGGTGAGTTGGAATTTAAATACTCATTCGTGGATCTCCCTTACTGTACAGAAATAGCATATCAAGAGTGAAGGTATTTATAAAAAAACTGACTTAAAGCATAAGTACTTCCACCTTCATAAGCTGAAAAAAGAGCAATTCTGGCTGTAGGAATGACTTCAGCACCCCAAGGCTAGTGCAGTATTGTAACAGAGGGGTTGTGCTAACTCTATCCTTGAGGAGTTTGAAGAGCAGAGAGGATAAAGCTCAGAGTAAAGGGTTTTGGACAGGTCTTTGAGCAGGAGGTTGGACTAGATTAACTTCCTGAAGTCCCTTCATGCAACCTGAATTTGTATGACCTAAACCAGGTATCAGACTAGGAGTGTGTAATGAACAAGTAGGAGTTGTAGTTCATAGCAATGGGTTGCTTATCCTGAGGCCTGTCAGAGATATTTCCAAGTTAATACCTGTATGCACCCATTCCATTGTAATTCCCTCAGGCTGGGCACTGTAAGACATTTCTTTATTCTGGGGAACTGGTTATGTTCATGTAAAGGGGCAGTGGGCTGTGCACCCATAGAGGCAGTGAAAGGGAGTTCTTTGCACTTCATTTATTGTCAGTTTTGAATGTGCATTTTAAAGAGAAAGGTGGTGTTACCTTTTAGGATACCAAAACATTCCTGCTAGTTCCAGATGACTTGGACTCAGGAGTCTATAATCCAGAAGAAGAGAAAGCCAGCTCTGCTGTGAATAAGGCAAGTATTTTTTTTCTAATATTTTGCTATCAGCATATAGTGTATTTTGACATATTTAGTATGAAAGTTCCTCAAATATAATCATTTTACCTTTTAGGTCTATGTACGTTATTACAGCATTTACAATCAGACCTTAAAGTCTACAGCTGTCTTTTCTGAGAAATTCCTTGTAGTTTCTGAAGCCTGGATACTAAAAGCTATTTCTCTCAACAGATGGCCCTCAGGAGAGCTGCTGATGGCAGAAATGGCAGCAGCACAAGGTAATATTTTATATATGCCTGATCTTCTGAAAAATAATGAATATGGCAGAGACGAGCTGTGTGCCAGCAGAAACCTGGGCAGCTGATTCTTGTAGGTTGACACATGGGCGGAGGTTATTTCTGCCTACCTGTAGTGTCCCCTCTTCCTACCAGCTCTGGGCTGCTCCTTAGGGAATGGTTTCCTTTAGCTCTCCTGCTCCAGGACCTCCACAGCAATGTGCAACCCTGGCTTGAGAAAATATTTTTTGTGCCAAATGGGGATATTTTAGGTTTAAATCCTCCTTGAATTCCACCAGCATGTTTGGAAAAAGAAACTTGCCACTGAGAGCCACTTGATTCAAACAGACCGTGAAGGACAAAGGGAGAACTTAACCCCCAGTCCATTGGGGCCTGTGCAAAGGGTAGATCTCAGTAATGCCAGGGCAGAGAAGAACCTGTGAATGATCTTTCCTTTGTGCTTCAGCACCTATTTGGAATGGTCTGTTTGGCTGCTGGGAAAAGTTATGTTTGCATCTGAAAATAGGGTAAACACGTTTAACTCAAACCCTGACGTGCCTGTTGTTCTTTGTTTTCAGGAGCGAAAGCCATCCACAACCTGTGCAGGCAAACCCTCGCTCTCCCTCTTTCTTCTACCGAGTGTTACGAGCAGCTTTACCTCTCCAGTTGTTCTTCCTGCTGCTTTTGCTCCTGGCTTGCATGATCCCCTCCTCTGAGGAAGACTACAGCTGCACCCAGGCCAACAACTTCGCCCGCTCCTTCTACCCCATGCTGCGCTACACCAATGGGCCCCCCCCGACCTAGGACACCCTGCAGTCACACCAAAACACTCTCTTGGGTGGTGCTTTTTTCTCCCATGCTGCTCTAGCATCAAATCAAGTAGCGAGTTTCACATCTCAAAATGTATATCTTGACAAAATTTCAGCGTTTTTGTACGGAAAACAAAACTTTTTCTATAGATTTTTTTTTTAAACTGTAAGCAACACACTTTGTACTTTGATGCAATAGATACACTATTTTGTAGGGGCAGTGCTCTTAAGCTTGCAAGGTGTTTGGATACTGAGTTATTAGATGCAGAAACCACATCACGGTAATCTTAAACATAGCAGTCTGTCTTGGGTTAGCATGACAAAGAAGTAGGTGAAGAGGGACTTCATTTAACATGATTTCTGCACACACTTCACGTTACTTGTATCTTTTGGTACTGTAGTCACTTGGTGGAAACAAAAAAAATTGCATATTTTTGAATCTTTGTTATTGTATTTTATTCATCTGACACTTTCAGTATCATGGCGCACATTTGTTTTGTTTGACATAAAGTGTTCTAGTGGTTAGGACTGCTGTGTTGTCTTTTTATACCACCTTTGAGATAAGGAATTGCTGCATTGCATGGAAAGGGTTTATAATGCACATATTTTGTAGATGAACATGATTATGTAGACTATCCCTGATGTATACAAATAGTGCAATGACTTTTTTAATGAAAGATTTTTTTCAGTTTTTAACCTGCTGAATAGTGTACAGTACCTTGGGAGAGAATTGTGCATTTTTATAAGCTTTGTTTTTAAAATGAAACTGGCGCTTGGGCAGTGGCTGGAGAAACACTGTGTACAGTCAGCATTGCCACTGCCCCGCGGTTGTACAGTTTGAGTACTGTCATTAAAATTTTGCCAATGTCTGCAGGACTGTGGGTGTGTCTAGTGTGGGGGGACCAGCTTTATGTTCCAGCAGTACTGCCCCTTCCACTCCTGTGCCTGCTTAAGGGAGTGGTGCTGGAAGAAGCCCAACCACTCCCTTGCTTGTCAGAGCCAGAGATCACAAATCCAGCAGTGGCATCTGTGTTCTGTGGCACAGATCCTTTCACAGTTTCCTTTGCAACCGTTGGTGATTTCCTGGAGGAGGAATACAAAGTTGAACCAATTAGTGCTTATTACTACTTTGAAATGCTGAACTATTTCCCACCCTGGAACGGACTTTGTATAGTGGGAATACTGGAGTGGGGAAATGCACATGGAGGAGAGCTCAGTGCCTTTGGTCAAATGCTTTTTGTGTGTTGCAGTGAAAATCATCCAGGAATTAGCCACTTTCTGCAGTGCTTACCCATAGAAAATAAGCCTATGAGAGTTCTCCCACCCTTTCTACACTTGTCACCACTGGTAGTTGCTGATTCCCCATTTTCTGGCAGAGGGATTTACGAAGCAAACTGCTTTGTCCTGATGTTCAGAGAATGGCCAAAGCAACAGCTTTTTCCCAGCCACGGTGGCAAACCCACTGGTTTATTTCCAGGATATTACGCTAAACTCATAAGGTGTGTTGAGGTGCCAGACCAGCTCTCACAGTGGTGCTGTATGCAGAGATGGATCCCCCTCACCCCTTGCTGCAGCTGGCCACACACACTGTCCTCTCTCACTCTGCCATCATTATTTGATATTTTCAAAGCAATTACTTTAAGATGAAGCTCATTTAAGTTTCTTCCTCTGCAGAAGTGAGCCAACCGTAACCATTATTTCATTGCCAGGTTGTCACAAATGCCCATGCAGACCTTTCTGCCAAGGAGTAATAGGCAGTTGCTGACATGATATTCACTTCTTCTTCCATTAAAGAACCTGTGCAGGGGAAAAAAATTGAACAATGTTAAAAGGTCTAAGGAAAATTTCATAGCCTACAATTTCCTTTCATTATGAACAGTTATATCAAATTGTTGAGCTGATGTAATATATAAAAAGAGGAGCTTTCAAGAAATTATCTCAAAATGTCACCAAGAAAAAAAGTCTGGGAAATAGCTTAAATCTTTTTTCTTCCACACCTATTTTAAATAGTTTTATTTCCAATTGATTATAATCACTGCACTGTAGGCTGACACTGAAGTCTGCTTTAAACAAGTCATTTCATATCCCAGCCGATTTCTTTGTGTCATCATCTTGCTCAGGACTGGGTTGTTAGTGGGCAGGGAAGGGAAAAATATATATTTAAAAGAGAGGGTAGATGCAGTAGTGAGAGCACAACCCCATTGTGGTTGTGTACATGCATTGTAGGACTCAAACCCAGCCAAAACCAGTTTTGAGTTGAAGTTTTATTTTTTGGCAATGAGATTATCTCAATCTGTTTTCAGCTCTACCTACCCCCCCCAGCACAGTTGACAGCAATGAGAAGGCTCCTAAGAGAAACTTCTGGTATCTGAAGGGGAGTAGAGAGCTGGAGATGGGTTTTTTAAAGGAGATGGCTCTAAACTGACAAAGGGCAGCTTTAGATTAGATGTTAGGAAGAAATTCTTTGCTGTGAGGGGTGGTGAGGCGCTGGAATAAATTGTCCAGAGAAGCTGTGGCTGCCCCATCCCTGGAAGTGTTCAAGGCCAGGTTGGATGGGGCTCTGAGCAACCCGGTCTGCTGTAAGGTGTCCCTCAGACACTGAACACGTACATTACATGCTCGTGGGACCAGGCTGAGCTCAGCTACAGGAGAGGAATGAACAAAAAGCCATATATTTACATTTCATGATGCCTGTTTAGTTAGCTGCACCAATCCACAACTGAATGAAACACAGCACCAGACAAATACCCTAAGAACAGAACTAAAGGCAGCTGGGGGAAAGGGAGGAGCTGGGGTGTTGTGGGGTTGTTTTCATATTACCATAACATAAATAAAGTGCTTTAAAAGGCACCACTTTCAGTCAGGAGTCCATTTCCATTACAAACTTGCAGAGAGTGAAATGTTGAGACTAAAATGACAGGACTCAGAACAAAAAATTTTGTGGAAAACAGGTGGAGAGCTGCAGTAAGCACTGGTAATGGCTATGGCAGCTCCTGTGTGACACTATGATGAGTGAAGAAGGTTTTGTCTGTTGAGGCAGTAGCAGCAGATGTTGGCATTTTCATAGCAAAGTAGTCTCATTTTCTTCATGCACTAAAATCGAAATCACTGACACTCAGCAGTGCATGAGGAGTGTAGGAGAGTCTTGAATGTAAAGATGGAGTTAATACATAAATAAAATGAAGTCTTAGCTATGAAAGTGTGCCATTTAACACACTTCACTTTAGTAGCAAAATACTGTGGAAAAATTAATACAAATACTTATGTTCCATATTTTAGCAATCCACTTGCTTTTCATACTCCCATTTGCAACAGTCTCTTCAGAATTGGTTTAGGCACTGGGTCAGCACAACAGATGACCACATTTTAACAGCTTTGCTGACTTATTACCTTCCAGGACCTAAATAATGTCAAACCATTTCTTCTGAGACAGATGGTGATGATAGCAAAGGTGTTTCCATGGCTTCTAGGTCTGACTGTATGGAAGTGTGAAAAGATGGCCTGGGGTAGCTTCCAGGAAACAGAGAAGTTAATTCACATCCCAACAGTGCAGAAATTACAGGAATTGCATGCTTGGCATGTTCCAAACTATTCCACAGTGAGCCACCACACCCGCAGTCTGCAGCCAGAACCTCCCAAGGGGGTGGAATGGAGAGTGGAGTGGACTGGGGACACCTGGCCAGGCTCTGTAGAAATCCTTGCAGAGAGGGGAGCTCTCCAGGGAGACTTGGAGCAGCTTCCAGTACGTGAAGGGGCTACAACAGAGCTGGAAAGAGACAGCTTTGACAAGGGCACAGAGTGACAGGACACTGTGAGGGTGTTGAGACACTGAAACAGGTCACCCAAAGACATCGTGGATGCTCCTTTCCCGGGAATGTTCAAGGCCAGGTTAAAGAACAATCTGAGCAACCTGGTCTGGTGGAAGGTGTCCCTGCCCATAGCAGGGGAGATGACCTTTAAAGTCCCTTCCAACCCAAACGATTCTATGATAAAAGCCCAAACAAGACAAACACTCTTACCTCAGAAGAGGATGATCTCTGGTGACAGCTCAACTAGGATCAACAGGCAACTTTCTGGGGCTCACTGCATTGTTAGGCTCTGCTAAACCACTGTAATGATGCAAATAAAACAAATATCTTTCATACTCACCAGGTCATCAAGAGTAAAATTAAAAATTTCAGCACTTAAAAGGATGTTCTCCTTCCACCACAATGATCCCTATATAGAGCTATCATTCAGTCAGCAAGGAATTAGCATAATATGACTGTGGAAATAGGCATATTTATTTTTTAAACAATCTTCAAGTGCTACCTGTCTTAGTTTTTTATTTTATAGGAGCACTCACCCTGTTGGGCACCATCTCAAGGGAGAATGTTTCAACACATCTACATATCTTTGCTCCACACTCTCCTCTCTGACTGGAAACACAACAGCACTAAAAATAGCTAATTTGAAGAAAGGCAGAGGTGTGGAAAAGGTCTCACATTCCTGGAGACAAAGCATTTCACATGTCTGAAACCACATTTTTTTATAAAAGAGAAAAAAAAGAAAAAGTTGTTTTACTATCTGGTTCCAGTTCCAGACTTCAGAGAGGAAGCTCAGCATGTTTTCCTTACGTGTGCTGTTAAAAAGTTTGACCTGCCTTCCTTTTATCTTTTGGTTTGGTTTTTTTTTCAAACTCATGGCAACTGTCCCGTTTGCCTGAGCCAGGTTTGCCCACCTCTGTGAGCATCCCAGAACTGCAGCACGATTTCTCCAAGCAGCAGCGGCTCTGCCAGGCCCCCAGCAGTAGCTGAGTTTCCTTCAAGCAGTGAAGGAAAGCAGTAAGAGAGCCCCTCCTCAGAGCCCCTGCAGGTCCTGAGGACTCCACTCACCCTCACTGAGACTGGGAAAGCCCTGACATCCAAATGGAAGCACAGTGTGACAGCTCTGCTCAGGGCTGCCCGGGACAGGGACGTGCTCCACACCAGGAATGCAGCATCTGAGAGGGTCTGGGGGATCCAGACCCCAGACAAACCCAACATCTCTCTCAGGAGACCCAGGCACCCTCGCTCAGTCACTGCCACACACCTCCCTGTGCTGTTGCAGATGTGCATCTTCTCCTTATCCCGACATGAACACAGCTACATTAATCCAGACTCCACAGCTGTTGACTTTCACCCATTTTAAAACACCATTAGTAATTTTAATAAAATCATGTTCAACAAGACAAAAAAGTAGGTTAAAATCACATCATTTTCCTATGTGCTAATAGCAACAAATATGAACAACACCACATAGCACAAAACTGCAGCATATCCCTTTTACAGAGTCAATCCACAGCAAATTTCCATTTAGAAGGTAATTTCATTACCCAGTCTTTTCCATTTTCTCTTCAGAAGTTTGGTCCAAGATTGTACATAAATTCAGCACTTTTGAAGCAAAACAAACAACAAATCACTTAAACATTTCTTTGAAAAACTGTATTAAACCAAAAGATTACACTGGATGAAAATCAGAGAAAGAACAATACAACAGGCAATGAGGCCAGAACACAATCAAGCCCAAGAAATACTGAGACAGATTTGTTTCACAGCAAAACATCTCTCAAAATGAAAGTACCAATAAATTCCAGACTACTCACATTTTTTTCCCTTTTTTTCATTGTAAATATTACGCTTCCTTAGGACACTGCTATATTACAGTTTCTTAAAAACAATAAAAAGGCAGAGAGTAAAAATTTAGATCAGCAGCAGCATCTGGTATAGTACAAGATCAAAACAGACAATAGATTTGTGTAACTCACTGAAAACTCTTTATGCACCTCCTATAAAAAATACTGTCCTTGGCTTTAAAAAACCACCAAGATTAATGGTTTGACTAATATTCAAAATATGCAAATGGCATACTAATCAAAGTCCCTAATGCAAAAGACTTATTGGCTCAAAATAGACTTTTGGTGTGATCCAAATTTATTTCTCCATAATGCCCAGAACATGCATGTGCTCTATTTAAATGTTTCCATTTGGAGAGACAGTTACCAGAATGAATGATGCCACCCTGCTGATCTCTGGGGTCATCAGCCAGGCCATTTAATCGTTTTTTGTTTTTTTTACTCAGTGCAGCTTAAACATATACAGAAATCAGCACAAAAAGGAAGTTTAAACCACTACATCTTCAGTGTAATTCAAACAAGTCATCACACTTGCAAAGCAAAGTAGTGCTTTACATTATCCCCATCTTCACATTATCTTAACATTTACCATTATCCCCATCCTCGCTCTTTGAGGGCTCCTATAAAGATATGAAGACCACAGCACAAGGTGCCATGCATGCTGAGAACAAGCAAGCAGCAAACCTCAGGGCAGCAGACAAAAACAGATCCCCATCCATGTTCCCATCCAGTGCCTCACCCCCTGCAAGGAGGCTTTGGGTGGGTGGGCAGGACATAATTCCACACGCTAGTCAAAGGGGTGGGAAGATTTCTTTTTCTAGCTGGTTTCACAAGGCCTGATCAGCAGATCATATACAAATACAAACAGTTAATATTCACAGAGCAACCTTTTGTACCTAATTATTAGAATAGATTTAACATAATTAATAAATATATAAAACAACATGTTAATCTCACAGACAAAACACATTTCAAAAGTCGGCATTGACTGAAATACCCAGACTATTTGGTTGTAGTTTAAAGTACTGAAGAATTATAAGCAGATAATAATGTGAGTGTTAAGAACAGGCTCACAAAATACAAACTTAAGATCAGTTTAAACTTTCTGCAGAGGCTCTGAACTGACCCTAGAAGCCATTTCGAATGACCTTCCATTGAAGGCCCTTGCAGCCATTGCATATTTGAGAAAAAGCTCCTTTACACTGTCTGTATCTTGGCACTTTACCCAGATCACCTGCAGAGCAGGCATTCCCCAGGGTACCAGCACACAGAGGTAAACATCTGTCCCAAATGATGCTGTTCTACCTTTCACACTATCCTGTGCTGAAAAAGGACATTGTCCAGTCAGTGCTTAAAAGACTTGCTCTGGGAGACAGAGGCCAAGGTGCTCTCTCCAAGTTCCGGAACAGGCTTCTTCTGTCATCTCAAACCTGTCCCTTTACCTCTCTCTCCCTCTCAGTTCTGCCTCTGAGAAGGAGAGGCAGCAATTCCCCATCCCACAGTGCTGTTCTGAGGCCTGACTTTATAAGGTGCTTTTGCAGAGTCTCAGAAAAGGCACTAGAGCAGTGCAGCTGTGACAATGTCAGAAATACACCGACAGAGGTGAGCATCCCACGGCCTCTCCCGAGACACCGATGTGCAAATCCAGAACTGTGACACTGAGTCACACTTCTGCAGCCCCATCACAGCAGTTCTGTTTTCTCCCACAGCTCTGAAAAAGCCTCACATTTCCAGGTCTCGACACAATTACTGGGGTGCCCCGTTCCTCAGGCTGTCTCCAGGCTCCATTTGCTCCAGTGGGCCAAACTCAGGGTGGGTGGCTGGGGACTTCCTTTGCCCTCGGAGGGTGTGAGCATTCAACATCTCCAGCAGCAAGTCATACACAGGCACAACGTTCTTACACTTCATGCTCAGGAGATGCTCCATGCCCTTGTTACTGTGCAGGAGAACAGAAAATAACTCAGCAATCTGGTTCCAACAGTGCAGAGAAGAAAAACACACTCACGGTTTCAAGGGAGTCCCTTTCATAAATTTGGAATTAAGAGGATTTAGCTGCTGTGGTCCCTGAGATCACTTACTACTACCAACAGTAACAACATCCCAATATTTTAAGGCTGAATGTTCTACTATTTAGAGAAGCAAGTTTTGTTTTACACCATACAAACTCTTTCGGGAAATAATTCAGATGTACCAACCCTACTGAAATGAAAGGAAAAACCTCTCGGATGCTGCAAAGGTGGGAGGTCCCACTCTGAAGCTTTATGCAAAAGGGGGATTTACTACATGCAGTTTACTGATGACTATCTACCTCTCCCACCTAGCTGAGTAGGAGGACCTAATTACCCAACTAATTTCAAGCACTTTGTTTACTCTCTGCATGTCCAGTGAGAAGATCTTACAGGTGGCTACAGACTTTAAAAGTAATATTTCTGCTATGCAGTAAGATACAATGACACCTTGTTAGCTTCAACGCTCAGTGCTGTATCATGGTTTGGACTAAAAATGGCTATTTGCCTTGCAGTCACAACTATTTATACTGCAGATGCACGCAGGGGTTTGGGGTTGAGATCTAAGGGTGCTTGCTCAACACCAAATCTATCCCAGTGGAACTAGCAGCAGACAAGCAGCATGTGGCTGAGTTGGTGGGGTGGGCTGGGAGGGGGTCAATGCTTCCAAATAAATGTTCTGCTACAATTCAGGAGTTATGAATATGTTAATGGACAAGAAGAAATGGCAGCCCCTGTCCTACACCCAGCTCTCAAGAGTCCTGCATCATCTGGTAGTCAAGGCTGAGCTCATCAATTATTTCCAGAACAAAGTCTGATTGACTGACCAGCACCAAGCAACCTAAAGGAGACAGGACACAAGCAACCTCTAGACTTTGGCTGAGGGATGTAGAGCATAGAAAATCTTGGCTTAATGAGAAAATACAAAAATTTTGCAAAGATTTGTGATGTTTGTTCACAGAATGCCAGAACAGCTCCTGCAAAGCTGTGATGTGGAGTCACATCACAGAGCACAATCCAGGTGATGGCAGAGACCAGAGCCATGAGGCAGGTTCAGCTCTGGCTGGTGCTGAAGCTTCTGCAAGGCCAGCTCTCAAACTCATCCTCACTCCACAAACTGACTATTAAAAGCTGTCTTTCAGCACCATCAGGTCCCTGCTGCTGCCATCTGCTCTCCCTATTGCAAAGGTGGCCATCCCCTTTTCCAGTGTCCATATAGATGTGCTCAGCTCTCCTTTGTGTGCTCCAGCCTGGTCCCTGGACATCTTCCCTGGACACACAGTCCAAAGTCAAGCCATGAGACAGCTTAGTGAATAGCTGGCCTCTGGGTAATAATTTAAAATGACAACCAGTCTGAAAATTAGAGCCTCGCTTTGTAGGATCTGCACTTCAGTCTGCTCTCCCACAAGCACAGATGGACCTCTCAAGGAGGTCCAGGAATTGGAGCCACTTCCCATGAGGAAAACAGGAGCCTGACATTGCTGTAGCATGGATCAGTTGGCAGAAACTCTGTGGCTCCACATAAAAGACAAAAAATTTGGTCTGGGAAAAACATGGCCCCCAAAATCCACTTTGCTCTACCAAAGCTGAGACTGCAGATCAGTTTTGGAACAGATTTTCATTTTGAATGGAAGAGTTTTGATGGTGGGGGTGTTTTTTTGAAAGGCTCAATTTGTGTTATTGTTAAACATTTCAGGCAGGCACATAATGGATAATTTACTGTAGTAAGGTTAAGACATCATTTTAATATCATCACATCATTGAGTGCCAGCAAGCACTCGAGTTTATTGCCTGTTTTGTTGTGCTGGGAAGGAAAGCCTCACAGTGACAGAGGTGAAGAGCAGCACCAGGATTCCCTCAGGAGCGCCCTGGAGTTCCAGCCACCTCTTTTTTGCCATAATAAACAAACACTAACATACTACAAGTGTTACACACACTCTGTAAACTTTACCTGGCGTGTCTGACGTGAGAGAGGAGCATCAGCAAATTGGCCAGGCGAGTTGTCTGCTGCTGTGAGGGGAGCCCACTCTTGGCAATAACCCACACCAAAGCCTCTGTGACCACGTTGAGCAGGTGGTGCAGTTTCCTGTTGCTTTCAGGTTCCTCTGCTGACAAGGGGAACATGCCTAACCAGAGAAGAGAAAAAAATATTTGCTGCTAAGGAGGAAAAAAAAAAAGCTATGACTGGATGTTTTTAATATGTAATATTTCAACACAATTGGAGAAGACACATTCCCTGAAACCCCCCTCAAGACTGTACAAATGATGCTCCATGTGCCACGTCAAGCTTGAATTTGATGGCCTCATCGTTTGCAAAGTGAGCAATTCTCCCAAATCCTCACAAGACATGTTGCACATAGACCCTTCAGTCAGGTGAATGGACGTGCTCTCCACTCTCCGAGGTTTTTTTGCCCTGTACCTTGTTTTTTAACTATAATGAACAATAGTATTATGCTTGTTCTAATACCTTCTTGCTGAAGAAACACCCTTTTCTCTGAGTATATCACAGGGAGGCAGGAGAACATGTCAGTGACA
Source organism: Picathartes gymnocephalus (assembly GCA_013390045.1). NCBI lineage: Eukaryota > Metazoa > Chordata > Aves > Passeriformes > Picathartidae > Picathartes > Picathartes gymnocephalus. Next base: position 97,433 of record WEKY01008905.1, on the reverse strand, counting down.
CTGCTCAGAGTGACTCAACTGGTCATGGTCTCCCTACAGATCACTAAAGGTGTCATAATACAGCACATGTCTGCAGTGAGAAACCTTGAAAGTCAGCAAAAACAAAACAAAAACAAACAAACAAAAAAGTTTGGGGGTATGGACAAGGAAAAAAGAAATAATCTCTAGGAAGGTCTGGAAACACGCAATAACATTATTGATAAAGCAGAAGAAACCTGGGACAAGGGAAAGAAAAAACCACAACAGTCCCTCCAGAGATACCTGTGGAAGGACAGCGCTCCAGAACACCTTGAAAATTAAGACCGAATTATTAATTTTGTCAAGAAAGGAGAGTAGGAAAGGACAGATCTTTTGAGACATGAACTTTGAAGAAAATATGGCTGATGAATGTGGAGTCTGGTTGGGGTTTTTTGGCTGGTTTTTTTTTGTTGTGGGTATTTTAGGAAAAAAAAGAACAGCTTTTGTTGTCCGTTGAAATAGTGGTATCCACAAAATCATAGAATCATCTAGGCTGGAAAAGGTCACCAAGTCCAACATTTGACCCAGCACTACCAAGGCCATCAATAAACCACGTCCCCAAGTGCTGCATCTCCACCTCTTTTAAATCTCTCTAGGGATGGTGACTCCACCACTTCCCTGGGCAACCTGTTCCAATGCCTGACCACCCTTCTGGTGAAGAAATTGTTCCTAATATCCAATCTAAACCACCCCTGCTGCAGCTTGAGGCCACTTCCTCTCATCACCATCAGGAAATCTCATTTCCTCTCATCATCATCACAGCTTTCCAACCACTGTTCCCCCAGCCTGTGTCACTGCAGGAGGTTTTTGTGACCAAAGTGCAGGACCCAGCACTTGGTTCTGTTGAACTTCATGCTGTCGCTCTTGACCCATCAGTCCAGCCTGTCCAGATCCCTCTCCAGAGCCTTCCTAGCCTCCAGCAGATCAACACTCCAACACAAACAAGTGGGCAGACAAATAGGATTGCAGCTGGACTGTTCCCCTTCAGTACTGAACTGAGAATTATGCAGCAGCTTCTTGCTGAAAGCAGTAGATGTAAATAGTTTAGCTGCTATTTTGTTGTGGGGTGGGGTTTTTTCTGTCAACATTGACTACAAAATGTTCTGAGGAAAAAAAAATCATTTTACTGCAGGTACCCTAAACTAGCAAACACTTGTCTTGTGGCTGCAAAGCAAAGCTCCTGTACTGAAACTCACCTTGCAGAACTGTTGAGTACTTTCAATCGTTTCTAAACAACTCATTACCATTAAATAGGAACATTTAAGCACCATTAATCGTCATTCAGTTGAGTTACTAATATTACTAGTATTACTAGAATTAAGGACAGGTTCGTAGAGCTGTACAGCAACTTTACACATGACCAGGATCCACAGAGACAGGAGCAAAACTTCCCATTCAAAAGGACAGATCCATAGCCTGAGCCATGAGCCTCACCTTGGGAGAAGCTTTCAGACTTGGGGTCTTTTATGCAGTTCTTAGAACAGGACACAGCCCCTAAATCCAGCAAACAATATAGCTTAGAAGTTTTCTGAGCAAAAATCTTTACAATCTATCAGTCAGAAGTCCTTTCCTATTATTCTCTTCCAACAGTTTTGTATCATTTGATATTCTAGGTTTTTTGAGGCTGATTTCCCAGCCACCCTCAAAATAAAAGGTACAGTTTGGTATTAGAGCCAAGCACATACTCACTGGAATTGAGGAGGATCATTGCCTTGACACACAGATACTCCTTGTGCTGCAGTTTCAGCTCTCGGAACCTCGAGGTCATGGCCAGGAGCATATCAAAGATCTCCAAAATTCCCTCTACACATTTCCCCTCATCCCTATGGAGACACATTCAACATGTTACTGAAAAAGTAGAATTGAGGAACTGACTCAGATAAAAGTCAAAGCGTGAAGGAGGCTGCAAAAGGCCTATCTTATCTTTAGGAGAATTTAAAAGGCTCTATCATGACATCTAAATTGAAAATTACACTGGTATGAAAGGTCAGCATTTATAAGAAACTGATTTTCTCTTTAAAGTGCAAACAGGATTGACCGTAAGTATGATCATATTTCTGTATCCTCTCAGACTGCATAATTCTGGATAATCAGTCTGAAATTCTGTAGCGCAGGACACAGTAGCACCTTAAAGAATTTTCCAGATTTGTTTCACAAGGAGTTGCCCACAACCAATAACATCATGTTTGTACCTAATGGAGGCCTCAGGACTTGGTGAAAAAGAAAGACTTTCAAAAATAAGTTGCTAGGAATAATAAGACATTTTTAAAGAATAAACTAACTCTTGTCCCTGTCTCCTGGCACTTTTTTCTGTGTAGGTATTGAAAGATATCTGAGATTTTGGTGGTTTTGTGGTTTGGTTATTTTTATATTTGCAAGTGTTTACAGCAGCTTCTTCTATCTTGGATATGAGAAGTGGTCCTATTTTCAGATCTGAAAAACACCCCAAACAGGTCATTCCTATTTGTTTAAAATTCAGCAGTGGCAAATTTCAAACTACTGAAGTTGCTGTCCAAGTTTTTTGTTAGTTTTGTTTTATACGCACTGGACTAAAAAAGTGATTAAGCTCTACAACACACTATTCAAAGGGAGGCTTCTTATACTATTTCTAATAGATTTTTTTTTTCTCTGTGATGCTTTTAAGACAAGACCTATTTAAGCACAGCAGTGCATGAAAATTAAAGAAATTTACTGGATTCCAAGAGAAAGGTGCTAAGCCTTCAGGTTGGAGGCAGGAACATGCAGGTAACACCACCTAGGGGCAGCAGGTTCTGCCTGCAAAAACTTTTTATTGCCCTGTTTCCTGCATTCCTCACAGCAAAGAAGAATATTAAGCTTTGGAGAAGGACAGGCAGCTGCCAGATTCAAAACAAGGACAGAAGTCCCAAAGAAGTATTGTCTGCAAAGATTATGTAGGAAATGTACCTGAAGGCTCCAGGGAGACCTTAAAAACCCTTCCAGTGCCTAAAGGGGCTCCAGGAGAGCTGGAGAGGGACTGGGGACAAGGGCCTGGAGGGACAGGACAAGGGAGAATGGCTTCAAATGGAAAGGGAGTAGGTTTAGATTAGAGATTAGGAAGAAATTCTTGACTGTGAGGGTGGTGAGGCCCTGGCACAGGTTGTCCAGAGAAGCTGTGGATGCCCCATCCCTGGGAATGTTGAAGGCCAGGCTGGATGGGGCTCTGAGCAGCCTGGTCTGGTGGAAAGTGTCCCTGCCCATGGCAGGGTGGTGGAATGAGATGATTTGTTAAGGTCCCTTTCAACCCAAACCACTCTAGAATTCTAAGTTCAACTAAGATAAAACAATCAAGTTACAGACCAAGTTCATATAAGGATGCCCTGAATAATATTACAGCATGCCCAGACACTTGTCAGCTCCCACTCTGCCATGTCTCCAGGAAATGAAGAAACGCATCAAATATTCTTACTCTGTGCAGCACATATTAACTCCCAAGCAATTAAATGTATTGTACATTTTCAGCAATTTCTGATCATTGCAATGAACAGTGCAGCATGTCCTTGCATTGAATTTTATATGAGCAAATAATATTTATTTCCTCTGTTTTATAAATTAAATTTATTTTTCTTATTAGCCAATTTTGCCTATCTGTATCTACAATGATAATTATTGATTTCAAGCCACAGAACTGGTGCAAATCTGAGTTTTCCCAGGCTGAAAATGCTAAAAGACATTTTAAGACAACCCAAGAGAGTAGATTGTTTCCCTGACTTTTTACCAATGCGAAGCTCAGGTCAAATCCTTCCAAGGTTCTGTAGAAAAACATCCTTACTAATCCATATACTTCTTTCCTGGTACATGATGCTATGGAGAAATAATCTTTAAACTTGAAAACACCCTGCTGTACCTTGAAAAAATATTCTCAGTATCCAACAGCAAGATGGGGGTCCTTAAATCACTCTTGTCTGGTGCTCCAATGTTCATTATTATAGCTAACTATGAAGCATGCTGTAGTGGCAGGAGCAAAACCAGGCAGGAAACCTATTTAAAATAATTCATATACTGTCTGACACTCTATCTTCTTTTTAATGAGGGATGTGGGAACAAATGGACATTTGTAGTCCATTGTGTTGCTTTATCAACAGTTTCAGCATCTAGAGACCAGGAACAAAGGGAAAAAAAACAGGTAAAGATGTGAAAAAATGCAGAGAAACTTCACACTCAGTGCTACAGGAGTTCAGGATTTTGTAAGGTCAACAATGCTTTTTAAGCCTAGCATTCCTCAAGCCCCTGTAAAGATGTGGAACCTCAGGACATTATTGTTACAAGCACAAGTAAATGATATTGTTAGATGAAATATTAATAGCATCTGCCATGTTTAATCCTCTTCCTCTTACAATTCACCCCGCCTTTAAACATGCTAATATGAAGTGTTCTCAAGAAATTTATTCCTCTTACCTGTCTAATACAAGGTCTGGTGCAAAAATCAGTTTCCCAGGATGGTCGATCGATCTCCACATCAAACCAATCATTAGAACTTCCATCCAGCAGCTCTCCAAGAGTCTTACTTGGTCATAGAGGCTGAGATCAATGAAGCCTGAAGTGATGCAAATAGCATAAAATAAAACAACTTGTTAAATGCTGTGTTTTGATTAAAGGGAATTAGTAGATGAGAAACAAAAAGAATCAAAAAGAACTACAGGTTGTGAAGACACGGGAGCACTAGCATCCGAAGCGCCAGGCTGCCATTTCAAATAGGAACAAAAATATTTGCTATTATCATAGCCAAATCTTCCACAAAATGTTTGCAATAAAGCAGAGTGGTGTTTTAGCGCAATTAGTCCCATACAGCTGGTGAAACTCAAATGACTGCAGAGTCACCTGCTTTATGTTCTCAACCTAAAAGAGGAGAGATGTTAGAAAAAATATTGTGAGGACGAGGCAGTGGCACAGGTTGTCTAGAGAAGCAGTGGCTGCCCCATCCCTGGGAGTGTTCAAGGCCAGGTTGGATGGGGCTCTGAGAAAGCGGGGCTGGTGGAAGGTGCCCTGCCCATGGCAGGGGGCTGGAACAAGACAATATTTAAGGTCACTTCCAACCCGACTCATTCCATGACTCCATGATTCTGATTCTATGATTTATTTCTCTCCAGAACTTATAGCAAGGCCTCAAGTAACACTGCAGCACAGCCAGAAGGGAAAGACAGTCACTGACCTCCCTTTCTCTTCCCCTGCAAATGAAAAAAGACAACTGGGGAAAAAATAATGCCTAGGAGCACAAAACAAAAAAAACCAAACAAAAAAACCCAAAAAAACAAAACAAAACACCAAAAAAAACCCCCAAAAAAACCCAACCCCCCCAAAAAACAAAACCCCAAAAAAACAAAACAAAAAAAAAACCCCAAACCCACGAGGATTCATCAAAAAAGGAGCCANCCAAAAAAAAAAAAAAAAAAAAAAGGAAATAAAATTTACACGCTCCAAACCAAAAGACTAGAAGTGTAAATTATCAAAATACTTGTGGGAAAGCAGACTGCTCAGTCAAGGAGGAAAACACAAATATGATGGAGAGTTGTTCAGTGATCAAAACCAAGATCGGGCCCCAGTTTTCAAAGTTGAGCTTCTTTAGCTCGGGCCCTTGGCAAAGGTGCTCCATCTTCAGATGAGCTGGCATCTCTGACACTGCACGGTGACAAATCCTTACAGCCTGGCAAGGGCAGACGGGTTTCCTGAAGTTCTTCCCGATTGTCTGAGGTCTTAAAATACACACAGGATATTTGGGCTGCCAAAGAATCTCTCTGTCAGTAATTTATACAAATGTGCCATGTATTTTAATCTTATTACACCACTCAGCTGGGAGACAGTCAGTGACAGCCAGGGCCTGACATGAACTGGGCAATGCTCACTTTTATCGGCACTGAACGTGCTGCCTTTCAAAGGTGGTACAGCCTTGCCTCTGATTTTATAAGAAAGGTAAGCGGGAGCCTGGGAGTGGTTCCTTCCCACCTGGCTTGCACTGTCACAGAATTTACTACACAACACACAGCCAACAACAGATTATCTGCCACACACACTCATCATTTACAGCTGCTTTTAGGAAAATATTCACCGAAGTGTGAAATAGTATAAAAACTGACAGTGTCAGTTTCCTGGGAAACAACAGCCCAAAGACATTTCAGAGTATAATTAAATAAACATTTACGCTGGCATGTACTGACTTCTCTAGCATAAACAGGGAATTATCAGGTTTAAAAACTCTCTCAGGGTTCAATCTACAGGTTCTTGAAGATCCAGATTTATCATGGATGTCATCTGCTAAACTCTCATTATCAGCAGCAGCAGTGCAGATGATAGCAGAGAGCTATGGCCATTGAGCACAGCTGTTAGAAGGACTCTACTCCTCTTTTTTTCTAACAATCTCATGCTCCAAGGACCACAGCTTCCACTGCAGTGTCAGGAGCCCCATTCAATTTCCTCCAGAGTACGTTAAACTACTAAATCTTCTCTGACTGTATTACACATCCTTTAAATTGTGGCTCCAGTCCTTATCATTTACTTATAAATTGCTAATACAGACAAGAAAAAAAAACTTGTACTGGTGTGTAAAAACTAGAAAAAGACACACTGCTCTGGTCAACAACACACTAGGTTGCATAATGAATCCAAATTTCGATATTGTGACAACATCTTATCGATTTGCAATACAGGTTCAGCAATGAACCATGTTAAACTCTTTTAGACTAGGTCAACAAAGCAAAAGGCAATTACAGAAGCTGTGTTCTGCTGCCTGACAACCAAGAATTAAAATACTTGGAATTCAGAAGGAAAAAAAATCCAGATGTCAGCTTCTATTTTACTGAGCAACAAAAAAATACAATCCATTAGGCTGAAAGCATAGAACGAAAATACAGCCACAGAGTAAAATTCATAATAGAAGACTGTCATTAAATATTAAATATGAAAAACCCACAAAATATAAACATGCATTTTTCCTATTTAGGCAAAAAGTTACTGTTAATACAATAAGGAAAAATAATTTTTTTTTCACCTCCAGTGAGTGTCAAAATAATATCCAATAATAACTTAGGATGAAAATGGGCTTCTAACCCAGGTACACAAAAGCAAATATTCAGCTTTTCAGAAAGTAAAATTACTGCTCACTGGGCCATTAGTCAAGAATTCTCTATTTTTTCCTAAGATGTTACCTCCAGGAACCAGGCAGGGATTGACATGATTACCTTCAGGCAAGAGTTTTTGAAAAATAAAATTCCATGTCCTGAGCTTTAGTCATCACAGTATTCTAATGAAAAACAAAAAATCAATCTATGTTGAAGTAAATGCTCCAACTACCATGCAATATGGAAGTATCACTTATAATTGGGTGTATATTAAACACCCCATCTATTTTTGGCATTGCCCTAAAATGCTGTTTATTTCTATTCCCTGTAAGAGGAGTGATCAGAAAAAAAACCCAGAGACAACAAAGTGTCACCATTCCCTGGAACAGTTTTGAAGGGGTTTGATTGCTCCAATAGGTTTTCTTCATATAATTCTCTTACTGCCAAGAAAAAGTTTTTATTTATGACATATGTTGAAAATAAACTAAAAGTGACTGATGCCAAAATAAGGGTTGGTTTGGAAACTGATCTTTTCAAAAATAAAAATTATTAATCTTAACTGGCTGAGGTTTTGGGTTTGTGGGTTTGTTTTTATAAACAAACAAACAAAAAGGCTCAGAGTTAAACAACAGAAAATAATAATAATCAGAAAATGGAAAAGGTTGGGTTGCGGGTTCTTCCCACTGAAATATTGCTTATAATGAGGTCATTTTCTAAGACTGGTTTTCCTTCACAATTCACTTCCTACCAGATAAACATAACTAAATGGAGTCCTCTGAAATGGCACCTTTTAATCACATTTTTATGATTAGACAAGCAATTATAATGATAAATACCACTTAACCCCTTATGGGTACTTACTTCACAGTTATTTTCAGAGTTTCTTAAGCCAGGTAAAATAAGGATAAAGGATTTGAGCTCTCTGTTTAAAACATGCCAAATTAACAGCAAAACTATCATCACTTTGCAGATGTCCAGTGTGGTTTGAGATGCTCTGGGGTGCAAACACCTCCTCCCCAGCAGCTCAGCATCTGGCCTGGAATCTGCACACTCCAAAACCATCACACCTGGGCCCTCCAACACAGGGGCTGAGACTGCTCTGCCCCTGGGAGAGGCGCTCAGTACCTGGAAGCACACCAGCCACTCCACCTAGACCTGATATAGGATGCTCTTCCCTGAGATAAATTCCTAATTTAAGGACTACATGAAATATTCTCCTCCAAATTTGCTTCCTGCACTGTGTACACACTGTGTTTCTGGAGGGAAGGGATCCTGTCATGTTTTCCCACCTGGGTACTCCAGCAGCAGCAGCTCCTTACAGTGCACACCATGCCAAGGGCAGGGCACACTCCAGCACACTCTGAATCCTTCAGCACAAAATCCAGGAGAGGATCCATGGAGTGCACTCTATCTGAAGCTCAGGATCGAGCCCCATACTGCTATGAGTCTACCAATTATTCCATGCTTTTTGTTCACTTTTATTTTTCATTCTGCCTGTCTTAGTCATGGGTACTTCATGTAGAAGGAACTGCAAATGCTCACCATTTCTGGTTTGTAAGAAGTTAAATGGTCCATTGCCACGATGGACACACTGGAGACATTCCAGGCTCTAACACAGGCAGTTGTACTGCAGTGCATGTTCTTGGTGTTGCCAACAACCAAAACAACCCTTACTGATTTTTGTTTTGAAGGAGTCCACATGATAAATCTGAGATCAATACTGTGCTCCACAGATATTTTTCTGTAGCAGCTCTGTCAAATGAAACAATTGCAGACACCCAGGACGTGGACACTCTTCAGTTATCACCAGCTGTACCAGAAACCTTCTATCAGGACTCAAGGAAAGAATTTGCTGTTAAATGAACCTCTGAATCAGCTTAATCAGGTATTTAGAGCTGATGAGGTAGAAATTACATACAACACCAGCTCTGCTTTATAGCAAAATGAACTAGTATTTGAGTAAGAACAGACAGCAAGTTATGTGTTATATTGTGTCTAAATCAAAATACATCCAGTTAATTACTGAGAGCAATAAACTCTCCACTACTTAGCAGGATAGAAAGCTTGACTGTTGTACCCTTACTGTGCTGCTCTGTCGTTTCAGAGCAGACAAGGACACATCGACGGGTAAAACCATCGACAGAAACAGATACAAACAAGCCTGAATTTCTCACCAGGAATTTTCTTGGCCCAGCCGATCATGTGCACCAGCTCCTTGTCCGCCAGCTTTGTCAGGGACATCATCATGGAGGCCTCGGTGAAGGGTTTGCTGGGCCGGCTGACCAGCACGTTGGGCGGCTCGGCTTCCAGCAGGGTCAGCACGAACTGCTCGGGGCTGGCCGTGCTCAGCAGGATCTCCTTCACCCGCGTCGCTGCCTCGCTGTATCTCCTGGCTCTGCCGAGGCACTGGCCGCGATCCTCGGCGCTGCGCTGGCTCCGCAGCACTCGGTACCCGCAGCGCTCTCGTCTGGAGCCTGCCGGGGGAGGAACGCGGTTGCATTGGAGAGTTTGCCCATCAGGTTGCGTTGTGTAACCCCAAGTATTTGGGGAGGAGGGGGAAAACGCTTCAATACTGGATGTTCTAATATTGAACATTAAGTTTCCAGGACTTTCAGCATGGACTCTGACTTTGTTCCCACTGACTTCAGCTGGGGGTTTTGTTTATTCTACTAAAGAAAAATAAAGTTTAAAAATGTTTGGTTTTGAACTTTGGTTAATTCGGTTTAGAAGTCCAGTGGAAAACTCCCATTGACATCAAAAAGATATAAATCAGATCTTTACAGGCAAATGAGGATAGCTGATTGTAAATTCTGCTTTATATATAAAGTGGGGGAATAAAAGTCTTGAAAGTCTGGCCCATGTTACAGATTAAATGCCTCAAGAACAAGCACAGCTGGACCTCAGAGTTTGCTGGGTGTTCAGCAAGGGATTCACAAGATTCAACCCATTTTCTCCCCATGCCCCAAAAAGCCAGCAGGAGTTTCTCCAAAGGGAATTCAGATATCTACAACTCCCTGTTTGGATTCCTGTCTGCAGAAAGCTATTTCTGTTGCAAAGAGCAGTCCTTTACACTTCTGGACTTCATTAATTGTTCATTCTGACAACACCAAACATTGTCCAATTCTTGATCAGTGTTATTGGTAGTAGCATCACTGTTACCTGTTTTTGCATACCTGCCAAGGAAAAAGTCTAAAAGCTTCTCCAAAACCATAATATTCACAAAATACTCAGCTAAAGCTCTACCTCAGCTAGCAAAGAGGTCCAAACATAAGCCAAATTAAAAATAAGGGAAGTGGGAGCACAAAAGATTAATTTCAGATACTTTGACAAGGCTTGGTCTTGCTAAATAAGATGCTGGGTGAATGCAGACTCTCAGGCTCATGTGGCAGAGGAACCTCAGATTGAGGTGGCTTTTCAGGTCATAGTCCTGTCACATCTTCAGCAGCTGTCAAACAGCATTTGGGTCAGTCTGTGGGAGGAGTGAGATGCAAAGGCCAGTCAGGAACAAGCTGACTGAATAAGGACCAACAGGGTCTTCCAGGACTTTTAGGATGTGGACCCTTCAGTTGCACGTGGCTCTCCCTCTCTCATTTGCTGCCTGTTCAGTAAACCATGTTGGATGCAGGAGAAAATTAAAGAAGTTCTCATTAAAGAAGTTCTCAATATTGGAGAACACACTTTATCTGGAAATCCAAGAGATTGGAGAAAACCAACAGGCAAAGCTGATTCAATGAACAGACCTAGCACAGAGCTATCCAAGTGGGACAAGCCTTTTGGAACTGGAAGTATTTTTCAGCTGAACTCCAGCTCAAAGTCTGCAGCATTTGGAGCAAGGGTGGTTTTGTGACTTTGAAAGGGATGTGGGTATGATGAAATGGGCTGAGTGCAGACTGGATATTTGCACAAATAAGGAATTGAAGGAAATAAATAATTTGTAGAACCAAATGTTTAGCCAAATGACAGCTAGCTAGAAGTGACCAGAGCAGATGAACAGCAACTAAGGAAAGGTAACACACCAGCAGAGACAGTCAGACCATGACACATTATCTTATGTAGATTCATGGAGTGAGACTTGATAATACCCAAAAAAAAGGTTTCCTGCAGAACTACAGAAATAACAGAGCAATTTCTTCCACCATCTGCCTGGACAAGTCCCTCCTGAAGAGAGTCAAAGGCCACCCAGGCATAGAGTATTTCCTGCAAAGACACCTGGATAATGTAGTGAACCCTGTGCTAAGCCTCATTTCCTAACTAATGCACAAAGGTCAAGAGGAAAATTTTGAAGTGGTTTGTCAGCTTCCAAAAAACACTAGAATGGCACAGTGGGCTGCAGACTGTTCTGAAATCATGTAGTGCTCAGTATGTATGTATTTTCCATCAGGGAAGACAAAAAGTAAAGGCTGACAGTGAAGTAGGCAATTGAAACAACAGCACAGCTGGAGACAGATGAGGAAATGTCCAGGTACCAGGGTGCTCTGCCTACAGAGATCCGTGGCTCTGATCTCCACAGCATGGGAGAAACCATAACCACAAGGAAAGAAGGCACATTGTTTTCACTATTTAGAAATCTGAAGCACATTTCACATGGGCATCTTGGAATACAGAACAAGAAAAATAGCAGAGGGAATAAAGCCACGGGCAGGGCAAAAATTTTCTTGGGCTATCCAAAAATACCAAATGCTCTGTGACATGTGTTATCTGAGTTATCCTTTCCAATTCACCATTGTAAAGATCTTTAAATAACATTTTGTAGCCTATAAAAATAAATTTGAGCTTATATAAATGTACAGAAAATATATACACACAGGTAATTGAGCAGATACTTCAATGACTATCAAAGAAATCAAATTTAAAAGCAATTTAAAAAGTAGTTCAGTATTCTGTTCTAATTGACAAAATCTTGAACAATTTCCATCTGCACAGCTGCACTCTATGCTCCATCTAAAGATAATTCAGTCAGGTTGATTTTGAGAGTATTAAAGGTCTCAATACTTGTGGGGGGTTCTTACTGGGAACTAGCAAACCACTTTAATTTACTTTAGGTTATTTAACTGAATTGAGTTTCTTATATAACCTGTTCTTATTCTATAAAATATGCTCCATTTAAAACATAAACCAAATTTCTATAATCACATTACCAGTGCAGTAATCCAGACTAGGATTATTATATTTCTGCAAAAAACTCCTTCCTACTAAAGAAAATATAACTGATGACAAAAACAAGGTGGGAGAAAAAAAAACAACAAAAGCAGATTCTGAGTTATTTGTGGTATTTTTTATTCACTATATTTTGCCAAAGCAGAAGTACGCTGAATCACTGAGCAGTATGCATAAAAGATATACCATTTATAAATACTTTCTATTTCTTTCTGCTTGCATTTAAAGAAAGGGAAAGCTACATTTAAGCTTTCTAGTCAACTGACACAGCAGAAAACACCAGTTCTTCCAATTAAAACAACACATTTCAACAACACAAAGGAACTGCTTTGCTTTCTATTCAAGTCCAAACTTTAGGCAGGACAAAGAAATTTTTCCTATGCATCTATTACCATGCAACAGACATGGGTAAGTGCTTATAAAATTGTATATTATAAATAATTATCCACCAGCCTAATGTTTTACTTAAGTAGACACAGAGATGTGGACCAATGTGTGTAAAGGCAGAGCAATAAAATACAGCTTCCCAGATTAGGGACCACCTTCTACTTTACCACAAACTCCCTAACTGTACTTAATAGCTAATATTCATTTCTATAAAGGTAATTCAGGCAATTGCAGAAGTGTGAAATGATCAAATCTCTCATTCTTCCTACCACACTCTCCTTATTTAGAGCTATTTTGTGCAAGAAAATTGCTATATTCAGCTGAGAATGCTGGACCAAGGGCAACACCTTAAGCTACAGCACCACAGACCACGAGTAAATGACTTCAAGATACAAGAAATAAGGCACATTGAAAAAAAGGTCATTAAAATGAGCCTCATGAACTAGCCATGAACAAGCCACAGCAGGTATTACTGGCAGTGAGACACGCTATTTTTCAAGCTTTGCAAAAACTCTGAAAACCACACATGCTGTCTGATATGGTGGGCTGTTACATGGCATGTTGCCCTTCATACTGATTTTGGTCCCTAGCAGTGGCTTATATAACTAACCAGTTCTGTAGCAACTGCAAATTCTGCCATTGAATATTTTATAATCACTTTTTGAAAGTGTTTGAGCTTAAAGCTGGCTCCAGTACACATTAGTAAATCATTATCACTCCAGTCACCTTTGAAAGCAAATGCCAATGTTCTGCTGGGTATATATTCCAGAGCAGACTCTCAAATTGAATTCTCAAGAGCAGAGCCACTGACAAAGGAGCTGCCATCTGCCTGTGTGCACATGAGAACATGAGCTGAAATTATAGTGATTTCTACAAAAGCTGAAATTCAATTAATACATCTGATGTCCAAAGAATGTCTTGAAACATTTTGTGCCCAGTTATTTTCTGTGTGAAAAGTAGTTGACAGTATTCAACTGCACCCAGCGGCCACACGCAGGAGAAAGAGCCAAATCCTGAACCAGCCCACAGAGAAATCTGTTTTGCTGCCTGCAAACTTGTCAAGTGATGCCAGGATTCAAGAGCAGCATCTCTCCATCACTTTTGAGAGTGGCCTCTCAGCCTCCTCACTTGGGGCTGAAGGGAGCTTTATTTTCGGAACAATTTCAACATGTTGAGAACTGACACACAGGGAAAAAGATACAGGAGCAGGGCAGAGGAGGGAAATAAAAGTCAGGGAAACTGAAAACTCCTTATGAAAGAAGGTCTGTTTGAGCCTCAGGAAACAAACAAAAAGCAAAACAGGGCATAGCTGCTCCAAGAGTGCAAAGTGATGAAGCAACTCCCCTCTTCTTCACTGCCTTTGACAAACAGTCCAAGTCCATTTCAGCTCCCCAGATAAACACCAGGAACTTCCAAGAGGAGATCAGTTTTATCCTGACCGGTTTTATTCAAGTTTGCTGGGCAGAATTTACTGCAGTTTTTTATGTTTTCTTTGTTCCTGATGACAGTGCAATTTTTCTGGTAATTATTTTTCTACCACTGTTAGGAGTCCTAGTGACAAACATTAGCAGTAGCTTCCTTGTTTGGAACAGCAGGGAACATGGATTTCCTGCAGAGAAATTGGCAGATACAATGTCTAGGACCCTCGTGCTTTTGGCAATGATGGTATATTTTGTAAGAAAATCCATTATCACCTTAATACAAGGCACCCCCAAGCTGGCCTCCACCAAAATACCTGTGGCTTGTTGGGCTGACTTCTTAACATTTCTGAAGGCGATGACATCCAAGAGAATTTCAGACCAAGAAGCTCTAGAGCAACACTTTTCTGCTGTCTCCTACTGTATGGAAGATGGCAGGTACTGCTTAATCACATTTAGGCACAGAAAAGTATGTTTTAAACACACAAGTTCCTATGTGGGTGTTTTTTCTCAAGCTGTCTATTGATAATATGCAAAGTGAGGATTTAAAAAGACAGAATGGGAATGGAGATTTTATGAAGAGCTCTCATAAACTACAACGTGGTAATTGAAGTTCTTTTATCGCTTCGTCTGGACACAAGTCTCCACTGAGCAAAAATGCACTCACAAACCATTCCATCCCATCCAGGGCTTTAGCAGATGTGAACCAATCCTTTCACTAAGTGACCTTAGAAAGGAGCAGAGATGTGGAAAAGCCTTCATTAAAAAAAAGTGTTCTCTTTTATGGCTTTCTACAATAAAATGTTTTTATTAAAGCACAGTTCTAGTGAGGAAATGTTTGAGGGATAATCACTCTGGTCTGCAGGAAATGGCATTTACATTTCATGCAAGAAATAATGTCTTAAAATCTGTCTGGTTTAAATGTCTGTCACCATGTGTCCATACATCAGCATTACTCACAGGTGCCACTTAACTCATCAGGTGACTCAGACAGTTCTGAGTAATTTTTACTTTCTTTTTTTTTCTGAAATTAAGTTGTTCATACTCTCAAATTGAATTCTCAAGAGTTACAAGCTTCAGTGCTACTATTTTAAAAACTAATTATTTAAAAATACAGTTGGTTTCTTTTTTCAGTTATAGTTCCAATCTGTCATTTTTTTGTCTGACATAGTCATCAATGTCCTGCGGACAGTCATTATTGTAGAAAAACATGTTTATGAATATGTGACAAGATTCAAAGGAACACAGCCTAGGACATAAGTGCATACTATAATTTATTACTTGTAATACCACAGTGCTTATGAGGTCTAATCACACACCAGGACTTTCTGGAAAGCTAGCATAAAAGGATTAATTTGAGGCAAACATTGTGGAGATCTACCTTATAATACCATTCTGGGATCAATGTTTACAAAACCTTTCCAACTCCAGAACTGAGGCTTGGCAGAAACTTCCATTGGAAAAACTTTGAGCAAAATTCTCAGTCGTAAAGGTGACCAAAAGATGGTGGCACCATTCAGAAAGCAAGGATTTGAAAGGAGTCTTATTTGCAGGTGTAAGGCTTTCCTTCCTGGAGGTAATACCAAACACCAATAAAGTTGAGATGCATCATCACTGCAGGAAAAGACAGAAGTTTCACATAGAAAGAACAATCTGACTTGAGCAAAAGAAACTAAATGTACTTTAGGAGTACAAAATAATACAAGAAACAGTTGAAATTTCAGTTCTACACTGGGAGTTATCAGCTAGAAATGAAGAGGGAGGCTGCAATCATAACAGATCATGGGGTTATTATGAACTGCCAGCATGATGTTACCTAGAAAAAGGCAAATAGGATCCCTGGTTGTGCACAGAGAAAAGCTCCTGCAGCAACAGAAATGTATTAGTGCTACTGCAGTGAGGAGAGTCACAGGAATGCTGTCCATAATTCTGGGCATCCAAGTGCAAATTGGGTTATATCTGCTCAGAGTAGGTGGAGGGACAAACTACCCTGATGATTTCCAGATTTATCTACTTTCCTATTTTGCAAGAGGAGAAGTTTTCTCGGTTTATTTAGTCAATTAAAATAAAGGTTTTTGTGAGGGGATATGATGCAGTCCTTAAACAAAACCAGGCCATTAACAACAAAGAGAAGAGGAGCCTCTAAGCTAAAAGACAATGCTGTCACAAGAAAAAAGGGATATTAATTGTCCAGAAGTAAATGCAGGCTGGAATTCTAAAGAATGTTCCTAATGAAAGCAGTTATATTTTGTAAACAGTTTTCAGATCAAAGCTGTGGGAGGATGAAAAGAGTGTCCAGTTTTGAAACAGAAATAGGTATTTACATTAAATGGGATGAAACGAGATGCACGCAAATCATGGAGAGCCAAGCACAGTGACTTTCTCCTTTCCACTCCAGTGTTCTTATGGGATATTTTCCCAGCCTGTTTCTGTTATATACATTGGGGAATCTATAAGAAACAGCAGACTTTGACTCTAAATGTACATTAGATTGAAACATCTTTCAAATTATTTTCTTCTCAAAAGTAACCTTTAAAGTATCATCTATAAGTGTACAACTACATTGAAGTCACATCACTGTAAGTACGAGATAGGGATAAGAGAAAAGGCTGGATAATTCTGAGTGGTGCAGTGACAAAAGTGGTTGTTCGTGACTTCTTTTGGTGGAAAAAGAATCATCACCTGAAATAGCCTGTTCAGAAAAAGGAACTGCCCACCCACTGCCTTCCCCTCACTGCCCCACCAAAGCCCCACACAAAAGCCTGGCAACCAGAGAGCTGGTTCTTCACAGGATGGGTGGACAAGGTGCTGAGGAATGTTGTAGATGCTAAGCCTTTATGGGATTAAAAAGAGGGATAGTGGAAAATCTGTCATTCTACTGATGTCCCCAACCGCTAATTTTTGGAAGCTGAGAGCTGACAGCAGTAGTTCCATGTAGCTGCTGGTCTCATTCTTACACTCCTCCCGAGGCACCCACTCTTGCCACTGTCAGAGGTGGAATGCTGGGTTAATTGACTACTGCTTGGATGTGACGCTGCTGTTCCTGCTGTGCATCCAACCAGCAGAGCACAGCACAGGCTCGTTTACCTCACATTAGCAGAGAATGGCTCTGGAAGGTTCTGGAACCAGCAGCTCTTGAGTTCCCATTCTGCATGGCATGGAAGTAACTTACCTCCCCAAAGCTCTGCAGTGCTTATATGGTTTTCAAATGCTTAACCTACACCTTGCCCCTTCCCACAGGTTTTCTTCTGAAAGTAACAAGTCTTCTTCAGCTTCAAGAATCAGTTAATTCCTTCCTATAAAACCCGCTTAAACCTTGCTTTAATTGTTGTGCCCTCTTAGGATTTCAAGGGAAAAAAAGAAAGATACAGAATTGACTGAAGGGAAGAAAAAGCCAAAAGCAGCAAAACCCAAGCTAAGAACGTAGACATGCCAAACTCACCACATTTCATCATCCCCACTTCGTAGCACTTCCGTAGCCGGCACGCCTGGCAGCTCTTGCGCCGGTTTTTATCTATCGTGCATTGATTGGTGGCTGGGCAGATGTAATCGTTGTGTCCTGCACACGGCAACAAGGGAAAATTTAACATTTCCAGCCATCTTGGTCATTCCCCAAAGCAGCAATGTTCTACACCTTAAACAGCTCAGCTTTTTCATGTGCATATATATAAGCTCTATTAATTGAACTGATGCAAAAATGCATATTTATCCTGTATTATAAACATCAGCCTGTGGCCTCAAAATTAACAGACAGCATTGCTCAGCTTTATAGTGGTGACTGTCAGGTAACCAAGCACCTTCTAAAACCAATTAGTTTTTTGAAAATGGAACATACACTCTTGTGGACATTTGCTCCCAACCTCCAATTTCTTACTGTATATTGGGAGCCTACAGCTGGCAGATACCAGATTTTAATTTTTTTTGTCTCCTCAGCAGAGTTGAAAAGAGCCGCTTCAGTCCTGCAAAGATTTAAGTAAACGACAGCTCTATTTACTGAACTCTGACGTGGTGAGTTCCAGGAATGAAGAAGCCTTTGGAGGATTGACCCTGGACCAAAGTTAAAAAAAAAAAAAGGCCAACATAGAAAGCAGACTGGTAGGAAATAATGCATCCTGCAACTGCAAAGAAAAGCACAAGTAGAGGGTGTAAGTTTTAGATATTCTGGGCACGTGTTTATCTGATTTTCATCAGTTTTCACTGCAGCCTCTTTTGTTCTCCTCTTATTCTTTCCCATTTCACCTCATTCCCACTCAAACCCCTTTACATTATTGTATTTCATTAATCAATAATCTGGTCCAAAGGTTTATTGCTGTAAACTGGACTTGGGTACGCTCCTGGTGTAAATACAGTTGAATCATCTCCTGACAAATAGTGGAACTATCTCTTGCAGCAGTTATGAAAGGATGCAAAAAATATTCACTCATTTACTTTTCTTAATATCTTTCCTCCCAGGCTGCTTTTTAAGTTGTTTGTTTTGGGGTTTCTTCTTTCCTCACAACCAAGATTAATATCAGGCAAAAATACAGCTACTACAGTGAATTTTTTTTCACTTGGTGCAAATCCAAGAGTTCATGTCCCTGAGAGTAATTATTTAACTGAACCATTGTGACTATTGCTGTGCAAAATTAGAATTATTTTAACCTTGAATTTTTGAACCAACAATTTTAACGAGAAGAGATCAGGTTACAGTTTGTCCCATTTCCTACTGGCAGATATGACTGAAAAACAAATTACTGTTTATCACTCTTCACACAACATGTGGGGAGAGGAGGAGGAAGCTCTCTCCTGGATACAGAGTATAAAGTGATTTAAAACTCGTGTGGCCTTGGGATAATTTAACTTGCAGGCAGATGTTCAGCAATGTGGGACAAACAGACCACACTACAAACTACAGACAAGCCAAGGAGACCACACACAGTTAATCAGTCATACCTTCTAATTTTAATTAGACTTGAACCCCACATTTTGGTCTATGTCAGGCCCAGAAGTCTTTTATTTTAATACACAATATCCTGCATAACAACCGTTGCAACTGAGTGCTTGATAGTGTTTTATGCCAAGAACTGGCTTTCTTTTATTTGTCTTTTTTTATTCTTTTATTTAAATAACAAATCACCTGACAGGGCACTGAGGTGTACAAAAGACCACAGTGGGTAACTTGCTGGTGGCCCAAGCACATTTGAGCAACACAGAGCAGGCAAACCATTTACTTGACAGAAAACACCTTGAGATCAAATTCAGTCTCCATTTGTGACAAACTGGACACAGAGTTCTTTTCAATTATTTTAGAAATCAAAAGTACTTGCACCAGCTTGTAGAAATTGCTATTCACCTGTGCAGAATTTGCACAATGAATTGAAAAGGCAAAACAAGTTCTGAATTAAATTTTATTCTCCTGGTGGCACCAACTCTGCCATATTGAGTGAAAAGAAAGTATCTGAAGACTGCTAAAAGCTTTGCAGACAGAAGAGTAAGGGGAACATTAACAGCAACAGGATTTTCTGCATTGGTATCCACGTGTAGCAGTCAGTGTCAACATAAATAATTTTCCACCAAAAGATCCCAGACGAGGCCAAAGACCAGGATAACTAGGCCAAGGTTGAAGAAACAAAGAGCCCCAAAGCTGCAACACAGTGCCCAAGTGACTTCCACTGGCTGTGACAGCAAATGTGGAGCCCCACATTTACTTCACACTGCAGCCACGCACAGAACTTGAACTAAATACCAAATATTTAAGAATTTAAACATGGAAGTGGATGTCTTAGAAACATCTGACAGAGTAAGAGATAGTTGCAGTGAAGGCTCTGAGGGGTGGAGGGCTGAGCATTAACAATAATCAGGTTAGTACCTGATACATGCTACCCATTTATTTCCATCCTACATAGTGTGTAGATATTATACACTATAACTCAACAGCTCCAGGCAACAGACTCTTGTCAAGAAGAGCTCCCAGAAAGCAAAGTCTCCACATAATTATCTACTCTTACTATGTCTATGACAACAAATTCTCGTTACTACAACTAAGCTGGGACACAAACTCCCATCAGATTCACAGATCTGCAGTGCCATCCCACCCAGGCCTGTGCTGCAGGACCTCGCTGTGCTGTGCATTCCACCTCTTTTCTAAAGAAAGCAATTGCTCACTTTGTAATGTTTCCAGATCTTGATAGCATCAGAGCCAAGAGATAAAACAGTCAAATCATGTGTTGCTCTATTTTCAGCATGGAGCACCTGACACCAGGATTTCAGACCAGCTCATTACTAGGTCAACTGCTGCAGCCCCTGGTCACATGAAACAATTTATTTAAGCAAAACTATCAAAACCTGTTTGTCCTACCTTGAATGCTTCTTTTAAAAAATGCTTTGCAGCCTTCACAGGACCAGACCCCATAGTGGTATCCTGAAGCATAGTCACTGCAGACTGCACAGAAGTGGGCATCCTTTTTTGAGCCAGGATTATTTGCAATTGGGCTTGTACAGTCATTGCCATTAGTTTTTCTTTTTAACGTTTCTCTGATAGAAAAGAAAAACATCTTTTATAAAAGAGGAAAAATTTAAACTGTACTGTAAAGAGTTTCATAATTTTCCATTGTATTCTATTCTCTTTCCATAGAGTCTTCATGTTCCTGAACACAGGATAGTGTGAAACACTGTTAAGCCTTTTCTGACAAGATAATTTAAAGCATGTAGTCTGATCCCAGTGATGACACACTAGAAAGATTTAAAGTACTCAAAGGCATAAAACTGGATTGCTGCTGTATCAATCACATGAACCCAGAGAAAATCATATGGAATGCTGATGGGTCTTGAAGAATTATTGGGAACGTGCAAGAGCAGGAATTTGTGAGCCAAGGGGATTTTGCCTCTCAGAAGCTTTGCATAGAAAAGGAAAACTCAGACAGCTCAGACTGACATTATAAATGCTACAATGAACAGAGCTGCCGTTGCCTTGTCCTATTAGCAAGGCAAAATTACAACACACATTCATTCTCAAGTATTTAATCCTTTACATGAGGCTTTACTCATTCAATGAAATTCTGGAGACAAATGACTGAGGTGTGAATCTCAGCCTACAAGATCAGCTCATTATGTTAAACAAAGTTTTCTGTTCAAGATGACAACCCACGTTGATCACCCTAATGTTAAACAAAAAGAAGTCTAAATACAAGAAGAATGGAGAAACACACTAACGAAATACTTTTGTACATTAAAAAAAATGTTGCTCTATATAAATTAGTAAGATACGCACATTCCTGAAGCGTTACAAATAATTCCAACATACAGGAACTATCCTTCGTGACTCAATAAAAATTAAAACAGGATAAAACCATGAAAAAACAGCCAATTCCTGACACCAAGTTCCTGTTAACAAACACAAGAGGAAAGGAACTTAGATTATCAGTTACATTGGTTTTAGGTATAGGAAGTATGTCCGTTGTATTCTTTTCATCTTGACCTCATTTTCTTGGTGGTTTTTGCACATTGTGCTTTCAGGGTAAATACAATTTCTAGACAGAGAGAAAATAGTGTCATGTGCAAACTCTCAGCAGCTCAGAGTTTGAGAAAAGGAATGGTGTACAGTCAACTTATAGCTATAAGCTTAAGCACAGAGACAGGAACTCTAGAATTTTCCTCATTCCACGTTCCAGCAGGACTAGAGAGGAGAATAAAAATCAGTTGGGATAAGACAGCAGGTAGCATGGTTTATGACTTCTACAGAACAAGGGCAAGTTTAAACAGCACAGTGGAAACATGCTGAAAATGCTGTCAAAGAGGCTTTAACTAATACATTAAAAGTAGATTTTGTACTGGTTTCATGACAGGAGGTAAGGACAAACACACCCACATGCCAACAGAAAATCATCAAGTTCATAAGTTTTTGAGGAGAACATGCTCCAATTTCCTGGTAAAAAATTTGGAAAGGAAGAAAAGGTGTTTCTTGGAGGAAATTTCAAAACAGAAAAATTAAGGTATTTGTTGTACAATTAAGTTACTGAGAGATTATTTTAAAATATTAATTCAGTCATATATAGCAGGGCAGAGGAGTGTTTAGGTATTTAACAAGCTCAGTCTTTGATTACACACACACCTTGTTAACGGGTTGGTGAATCACTGAGTTATTTCCCTCTCTGCCATGCTGGGAAGACCAGTGAGGGGGAACTCTCCCCAAGAGTAAAGGGGCTGTGTCACACAGGCCTAAAATGCTTCTAATGCCAGGAGGGAAAAGCATTGCCATTCCATCCTATTCCCTTGTATTTGGAAGAGAAACAATTTAGTGTTTCACATTAGTAAAAGAGGTATATTTTTAAGCTTTACTTGGGAATCATTATCCAATTGTGAAGGTCAGAAGAGGCTCAAAATCAGCTGGAGAGCCTCTCTGTGACTGATTGATACGCTGTGGAGAGCAATGTTTATTGCCCTCAATAAAGCACCGAGGTTATGGATGAAAATAAAGAAAAAGCACACACCGTTACCTCTCGGTGAGGATTGTCGGTTTTTACCTCCCAGTCATGACAAGTGTTTTAAAAAGCACTTTTTCTTTCATTGCTTAAAAGTTTAACAGCAGCCACCCTGCGCACATGAAAGCTGCAAGGCTCCCTCAGACTTGTGACAAACAGCTTGCAGGCAGTGGAACCATCTGGAACAAATTCCTCCTGCGGGCCGAACAGCCCCAGAGCCGCTGATCTGTGACAGCTGCAGCCTCACACCAGGAGGCTCAAACCCCACCAGTTTGTCACCGCTGTCTGTGGGGACAACAGACCCTGCAAACAGTCAGGGCTTTCAGGTGAACATCCCATACCCCGAGACTCTGCTGCTCTGACAGTGTTTCCACACACAGGGCAATCCAGAGAGCGCAGCGCCACATGTGGGTAGAGACCACGTCCCAGCTGCTGTAGGACTGGGGATGCTCTGCAGAGGAATGAGCTGTCAGGTCCTGCAGTTGAGCTGGAAGTGGCTGGGTGGATGCCCACAACGCTCCTGCACCAAAGGATGCAGGAAAGTAGGGGATGTACCCTGGCAGGTACTGAGGAAGCACATGGTAAAGGATTTATTGCTTTACACCTCCTAGTACTCCTCTCATTTTATGATCATGGTTTCTGTATAGGGATATTACCCGTCTGAAAAAGAATTAAGATTTCACTTAAAGTAATAAGTCACTGGTTTTCTCCTGGTCATCCTTCTACTCTGAGCAGCCTGGTCTCGGGGAAGATGTCCCTGCCCACAGCAGGGGGGTTGGAACTACATGGTCTTCAAGACCTGTTTCAATTCAAACCATTCTGTGAAAAAGAGGTTATACTCCAGATTTTCTTGATTTCTCTTTAAGTTAGGTCATCATCAGCTGAATGAGAAATAGTCCTTATATATCTATACAAATAGCTGATTAGTTATTTATTTCAACTCCAGTGGGACAGGTTTGGCTTCCCTTCTGTCTGTTGTCGAGAGGGCACTGCAGAGCATCAGACAGGGTACTCTTGCTCCTGGGTTATTCCAGCTGCTGTCCCAACATCTGGACAGCTTCAAACACTAACCTTCCCAGGGCTGTCAAAGTTTTGGAACCTTAGCCAAAGAGGAAAGAGTTACCCCTGTAAGGAGAGAGGATGTTACCCCTGCCCACATCAAAGCTGCTCGGGGAATTCTTCACTATGTAAGTGCTACCCATAGAGTCTTTCCCAATCCACACACCTACACTGAAAGCATATTTGCACTCCAGAACTGCGTAAAGCCCACCCATTGCAGAAGGAATGTGGGTAGTCTCAAAAATAGCACAAATCCTTTATTAACCATTGAACTAAAACTGTTGCCAGGACACGCTATTTTTCATACTCCAAATGACTGCTGAAGTTAAATAAGGAGGCCTATGAATAAACATACAGCTGCTGAAGCAGGAACAGCACCTGCCCACCCTGAGCTTTTATCCATTCAACAAGTGTTGTGCCCATGAACGGAGCAATTCCATCAGCTGACGATCCACACTCTGATTAGGGTTTGTAATACGAGTAAATGTGCAGAACAACAATGTGTTTTTACAGAGTTTCTTGTCAGCTGAAAATTTAGGCTGTGGCTCTGCTCTTCACAACAACTTTACACCGTCAGTTGGGAACAGCAGCAATAAACAGAGTCAAGCTTTTTCAGTAGCAGCCCCCTTTTAACATGATGCATCCTGCTGTGTGACTGTTTATACTAAAGCCAAAAAGCAAAGAAAATATTTCTCTTGAATTTCAAGTTAACAAAAAGTCTTTACATCTATCAGAAGCAGTAAAAACAAACTATATAAAAAGGAATTAAAAAAATATTGTATGAAAAGACAAAAAGAATGAACCTTTACCTCTTTCACTCAAAGGACTTAATCTGCCAGAGCAAAATTAGTTTCATTAAACAAAATAGTACCTAGCAGTCTTGAGCTTTTGTTTACACAGTGTGAACTGTTCCCACACTGAAGGTATTTGTAATGCTCTGTGTTGGTGTATAGTACTCTAAGGAGGTATTGAAAAAAAAAAAAAATCTCACTTCAGAAGTTACATTAAAAACAAACAAACAAACAAACCCACCCCCCAGGACTAATTTGGTGTCTAGTGGACTTTTTTTTTTGGCATTGTTTTGTTTTTCAAAGGGACCAACACATAGAATTCAAATGTAAAAAGAAAAGGCTTGAGCTAAGGAAACTAAGTAACATTCAGGCGAGTTTTAAAGCAACAAGCAGCACTGACCTGCTCGCAGGCAGCACTGGCTCCATCGGTCGTGCCTCACACCACAGGCTTTTGGGTTGCTCTGCATACAGCAGTGAGGACTGGCAGTGCAGTGTCAGAGGGGACAGATGGCCAGGAGCAGACCACAGCCCGCTGGGGCTGGAGGTTTGCCTCACTGTCACACCCTCTGGATCCCCAAAATTGCTGGCAAGGTTGTAATTCACCATAGCAGGGCTGCAGAATGCCATGGCGGAGTATTCGTGTCTGTTTTCCACGTAAGATGAGGGAATGTAGACTGGACTGTGTTCTGCTGTCAGCGTGGACTGATTGCAGCTGTAGGGAACTGGAGAGATGACACCAGCAGGTGAATTTTTAATTTCTGTTTTATTGCATCCAATATCCTGAAGTGGCAGCAACTGAGAAAAGTCCTTGTGAGAAGATGTGCACAGGGACATTTTGAAGCAAGATTGAAGAGTGCTGTTTAAATATTCATCCTAAGATAATAAAGAATTTTTTAAAAAGTATTAAAAAGTAAGAAAGCTCTGCATTAAGTCTTTTTTATAAAAGAAAAAAATGAACCAGTAAACCAGAAAACATAAAAATGTCTCGTTAAAACAGATTACATACCAAATGCACTTAAATAGTCAATGTACAAATTTACTACGTTTAAGAAAAAGAAAGCTTTCTAGAATATCCTTAAAAATAAAGGCTAAAACATACATTGAGTTCAGACTCCCTTAAAAAATAATAATTTTAGGAAGAAAACTATTTGAGGGCTGCCAGAAACAAAAGTGAAGGTGACAACTTGGATCTTAACAGGAGTTACAACCAGGGTAAAACTGCTCTCTATCGGAGACAAAATTATCCCAAGGTCCACAGCTATAGAGGGGAAATGAATTCTCTTTATAACAACTCACCATCTCCTGCTGTAACTGCACTACAGCCTTCAGCCTGGTACTCCAGGGTGCTTCCCTTTTCCATCACAAACATGTAACAGCAGGCATTTTGAAAACAGACAAACACTCACATGCAGATCCCCTATACCTTCCAAATCCAGAACTCCACTGCACATCCCTCTACACAGAGGAGGAAGACAGGTAGTGGATGTCAGCAAGCAGTGCAACTTCATCACTGAGAGGTCCCTGGATATGGCACCTCTGAACAGAGCCATTAGAAAAGTAGAAGTCATAAAATGCAGATGCTTCCAAAGCTGACAATAAAACTCTAGTTAGTAATTTAATAAGGTCCAGAAGTTTTATAATTCCCTGCCACTCTTCATCCCCATCCCAACTACCCCTTGTCCTTTCTGCCGTCTGACTCAGCTATCAAAAACAAAGATGTTAAATTGCCCACGTAATTACTCTTTGCCAGATTTAGGTATGTGCAAATTATTTAAGAGCATCAAGAATTTTGAAGAGAAAAAAAGCCCACAAAAATTATCTTCCTGAGACAGACCCCTGTCCTAGAAGCATTATTTTACAATAGCATTTAAAAACATTTTTTTTCTTTATTCTTCACTAAGAGTTTCATCTGCAATTCATTCCAGCTCTGAAGACAGACCTAGTTTGCAATTCAAAACAATTCTGTATCCAAAATAGCAAGTTTCAGCCCCCTAAACTGATATTGCAGTGTACTTTTACGTATGGTAATAAGATCTTAACATGAGAAACAATAAGATAATTAAACATTCATCCACAGCTTTGCTATTCCACAAGTGGCCAAGGCAGAGATGCTAAATGTTCTTACCCTTTTTTGCCTCACATGACCATAAGGCAAGACGAGGAAGATTCAAGCACAGGTTTGTTGAAGTACCAGCAACCTCCCTGTCCCCAAGGTTCTCAGTCCGATGGCATTTCTAGTATGCCACCTTGGGGCATTGATATGTTTTTCTTCTCTAGGGTGAGGACTGAGTAGAAGCATCAACAAAAAGTGTAAGAAATAGTCTTTTTGACTAAAATGGATAGTTGAGAGTCCATCCTTCCTCCTCACTCTGCACTCTGGCAATGAAACTGAAGATACGTGTAGAAATAACCAGAAACTCATTTAAATCAACTCAGGCACTTTAGACCCAGCTGCTGTTTTTTCCTTTGTGGGAAACAGGAAAATGAGATATCTCAGCAGCTGTTTGTGTCCAGCAGTTCTTGGACTGGAACTCCAGAGCAGTCAAAGCAGGGGATTCTGACCTCACTCCTCACAGAACCTACACACTTCATCCGTCCCCACCAGATGCTTCACAGCCTCCTCTAGGAGAAACCAGGCATTGTGCAAACTTCGCTGCAAAAAAACCCCACTGATAAACCCAAAGGTGCTTTCGCTCTGAGATTACAGGGTGGGTAATTTTTTAGAAGCAAATGATAGGACAAAAATAATTGTTTTAGGAATATTTTCAGGGATTACTATGAGTAGGCCCAGTGAGCATACTGGATTCAACAGGCATTTAAAGATTTAGTGTAAGCAAAGCTGTATTCCCCTTGCAATCTCAGAGGCTGCAGGTATTCAGGATGAGCATGGGCACTCTGCCAGAGGATCTGGAATGTCCAGCAAAAGCTGTCTGTGCTCACTTTATCCCTCTGCCTCCTTTGGAAGGGCACACAGCACAGGGGAACTCCAAACCCTTCGGGGAGAAGCAGCATCACAGCAACATCTCTGTTACAGTCAGCTAGAGACATTCTGCTGTGACAGCTTTCGCAGGCAGCTGGTTGTGTCGTTCCCCCCAGCATTTAGCAAATAAATGCCTGTAGAAGCAGACAGAACACAGAGCTACTACTACGAAATTTTATGAACTGAAATCAGCTGAGATCTGAGTCATGTTTTTCTGCAGAGGGAATCCACTGATGTGTGTGTGCAGGGTAACTGTCTGTTTAGCAGAAGGAGATATTGTCTCCGAAGGGCAACACACAGTATTTAGAAACATACACAGAAGTTACCGGAAGCAAGAGTGAAGCTTGTTTTAGGGGTAGGAGTTCACACAGGCATAAGAAGTCAGTAGAGCTTTCTTGGAAAACACACTGCTCATAACTTATTTACAAGAGGAGGAGACTCTAGGATCCAGCAGGTTAAAGAAAGCTGTACTCATGGTCTTCAGCAGGCTGTAATGCAGTGAAAAAATAACAGCATTGACCTGGGATTATTAACTTGGGTAGCAGAAATAGTCTAGCCACAGCAGACTACGGATCTACGTGAGATCACATTGATCATGTTCCTTTACACCCAGAGAATTTAAAATGGGGAGCCCAGAGCCTGACAAATAAAGTGAAAGTGCTGAAATTATGCATTATTGCTCAGAAAGTCCTAAAAATTGGCTGCTGGACTGTGAAGTTGTGTGTCTTAAATAAGTGAAGACTGAGGGAAACAGATCTCAAGATCTGAGACTCAAGAAAATGAACTCCACAAACACCTCGGAAGGAAGCACAACCACATTTAATACAAGGATTACAATAGGAGTGCAATAGGCTAATAAATTTGTTCCATCCTGGTATAACGTCCTCATATCTTAAACACTACTCATTAAACAGAAATTAACTACTTCCTAAAGTGAACTCCTGTCCCAACACACCTTCTTCCTCTGAAGAAAGATTTTAAAAGCAAGATTCAATGATAAAATACATTATTTAGATGCAGTCTATCAGCCCTACACTAGATCTGTACCAGACACAGAAACAAAACAGGTGTCTATTATTTTTACACTCCAGTCTCCTGGGAGCCTGCAAATGTTTCAATCCACTGAAGAGCGTTTAGTTTAGCGAGATATTCAACAACTGAAATGCCATTATTAAGTAAACAATAGCCATTCTGGCCAGTTCCTCGACTTACCATTCACAAATCTAAGACACTACAGGCAGGATTCACTTCTGACATCAAACAGCTTCATTAGATCCAGTACCCAGAGGATAACTCCACTATCCATGAGGATGCAGGGGAAAAAAGGAATGTTATCAAAGTTCTCCAGAGGAAAAAAAAAAAAAAAAAAGAAAGGAAGAAAAAAGTTTCTTGTCTTTGAATAACTCTACAACAACTGAATATATCTTGAGAGTCACCATGCAAGACACACTAGATGAAGCACAAGAACTGGTTTAGATGTCATAGTCAAACAGACACATGGGTAAATAATTAAGCCATCTGACGTATTTCAAAAAACTCAAAAGCCACTTATTGCACATTACCTATACCAAGTGCCTCTTTAAAAGCCTTGTGGGAAAAAAATTGATTTGATTTTTTTTTTTTAAGTTTTATGTTTTTTTGGTTGTTTGGCTTTTTTTTAGATTTGGAAAGGGGAAAAATAGGTAGAGAGGGCAGGGTGCCTCCTTGGGAACATAATACAATAGCTTTTCCTAGAAAAGTACAACTCTTCAAAAAGAAAGGGAGTGACTGATGTTCTCAGGCACCCTTCCATCAACATAAACAGTAACATGCTTGTAATTTAACATATATTTTGAGTAAAGATTTTTTGCAATAGAGAATCAAGATGACCTTTTTCTCTGTTAGGCTTAAAATAAAGTGCAATCATTCTGCCTTCAGGTTTAATAGAGGTGATTCAGCAAGTGTGCATTCCATCACCCCATAGCCCGAGATCCTCAGTCATCTTGCAGAGCATTCTATTAATATTCTGTTAAGTTACATTTTACACAACTCACTGCAACAGTAAACTGAATCATCTTCTGGAAAAGTGATTATTAAAGGAAAGTCATTCCTGATGCGTAAGACGATACTTGTGCTTCAGGTTTTGTGAAAAACTTATTACTCATTAAACACAGCAGTGCCGGATACTGCCAACAGAAGGCAGGCAAGTAAACAAGTTTAATATTACCTGAGAAGGACTGGATGCAACAAGTAGGGGAGAGATAGGGAAACAAAATGCAAATACAGCTATCTGTCCAGACTTCAGATATTGTACTCATTCCTCCAAAATTAATAACCTATCCTCAATGACATCAAGACCTACTCTGAATAAAATACCACAGCTCAAAAGCACACAGGAAAGAATACTTTGAACCAAGCAAAATGAGCACTCTTTAGCCTGTGTTAGCCTTTGAGTTACTCAGGACACTGACAACTCCTAGATTTTTCTAAACATTTATAAATACATTTCAGAGCTCAATGACTATGACATGGGGCACCAAAGGAACTGCATTTGTTCCACTAGAGGAATACAGAACTTCTGTCTTCTACCCCCTGAAGTGGAGTAACAAAGAAAAGAAATCCAAACTCTTTTTACAGAAAGTGGACAAGTCAGGACAAGAAATCACAGTCACATGCCAGTGCAAGGGAAATTCCAGTAGAACAGAAAAAATTCTCCACAGTGAGAATTAAGTATAGGAATAAGATACTCAGAAAGGCTGTGAAATCCCTATCTTTGGAGAGATCAAAAAAAGACTCACTTTGAGCAAGATGCTGGATTAGTTGTTCTCTAGATTTCCCTTTCTACCTTCCCGTTACTGGAGGCATTCATAGCAGACAAAATTCCATTTTACCTGTGCTGGAAAGAGTGAGGCATATCAAAGGATCATGGACACTGGCCACTTTGTCACCTTTGTTCATGAAGGTGAGAGCTGTGGGTCCTGCCCAAAGACAATCAACATTTAACACCTCATGATGCACAAAACTAGCTGCCATGCACTACAATGGGATTAGTTCAACAGAAGGTATCCATAGAATTGGAAAATATTTTCAGAACTCAGTTCAATCTAGAGTTAAGTTTGACTTTACTAGATTTTAGCCTTTGAATTTGTACACCACTAAATTGTTACCAGACATGAGAGTGGATTTAAGCTTCCTATGATTTGCATCTCTTAAGTATGTTTCATAGACTTCAGGATTCATACACCAGAAGTGAAAAGCCACTGTCCTACTCAAGAATACAAATGCAAACTGAGACACTTCAGCTCCTTTACTCTCCATGTAATTATTTCAAAGTAGACTGGGGACTTTTTGATCAAAAAGAATATTTGCATTTCGGTATGAAAATTTTAGTGTGTTCCATTAGAAAAGAAGCACCTATTAAAACAATTACACAAGTAATAATTACAAGGATCTACCTGAGGTTTTTGTAATCATGCCTCAATCTGCAGCAGTATCATGGCAGAAGCCAGTACAAAGAATAGCACCCTTGTCCAGTAAGAACTTCATTATTAAAAAAAAAAAAAAAAAATCTCTCTCTGATGCAAGAAAGGGCCGGGAAGAGCATCAGAGGGATTTAGATTTGCACAGAGCTGGGATGTGCATCTGCGTCCAGCATCTCTGAAGCACAATTGGGTCTCTCAGCACATACCAATTAATGAAGCTAATTCTAAAAAAAATTATTCTTGTTTTGATTGCCATACTGTAGCTCTGTCCCAACATCGTTGAATACACCAGTTCCTTGGATCCAGGAGGAATTAGTTCCTTCAATCACCATTTCTCTCTTAACGCCAGTGTCCTAGAACAAATGTACATGTGCCTTTCTCCACTCCATTCCTACCTAGTCATTTGCAAAGTGTGTGTTCATAGAATTATAACTGAATCTATGCATGGGTTGGGTTGGAAGGGACCTAAAAGATCATCTAGTTCCAACCCCCCAGCCATGGGCAGGGACACATTCCATGAGATCAGGCTGCTCCGAACTCAATCCAGCCTGGCTTTGAACACTCCCAGGGATGGGACATCCACAGTTTCTCTGGGCAACCCATGCCAGTGGCACACCACCCTCACAGGAAAGAATGTCTTCCTAATATCCAATCTGAAGCCATTCCCCTTTGCCCTACCACTACACATCATCATAAGAAGTCCCTCTCCAGCTCTCTTGGAGCACCTTTAGGCATTGGAAGGAACCAGAGCTTTCTCTTCTCCAGCCTGGACAGCCCCAGCTCTCTCAGCCTGTGTTCATATGAGATGTGCTCCAGCCCTCTGATGCATTTCATGGCCTCCTCTGGACTCACTGAATCTTATGTCCTTCGTCCTTCTGATGTTGAGGGTCCCAGAGATGGATGCAGCAGTTCAGGTGAGCTTTCACAAGGGCAGAGCAGAGACTGCACCACAGAGCTCGGTGTTGTCAGCAAACGTGCTGAGGGAGCCCTAGATCCCACTGCCCGTGTCACCTACAAAGATGTTAGATAATTCTAGTCTGCTGAGAAGCAGAGTGCCTCTGCCCTCAACAAGGGAAAAAACATATGGATAAAATGCCTCATTTTGCCCAGTGGAAGTTTTACACAGCTTGGAGGGTTACTGAATAACTGTCTCTGTTATTGGCAGGGTATAGACATGAGCTGGTACAGGGCTGAGATCTTTTGACTCAAGTCAAGTTCCTCCTCTTTAGTCTTAGAACAAATCAACAGCTCTTGTATTACAAATAAATTTGGGACTGAAAATTCCACCTCATTTATTCCCTTTTCCCACAGCAGTTTCCCCATTCAGGTCTGTGAGGATATACAGCAGCATGCAGAGAGCAGAGCCTGCAGCAATGCACTCATGCCAGACAGAAATTTGAGAGGAAAGACATGGCTAAAAAATTCAATATGTGAAGAAAAACAAGTAAATCAGGCAATAGGGATAGAGCAGGAATTGAAAATTCCTACACTCTCAGGGGAGATACTATCTTGTTTTCTGATGAAAGCAAAGATGACTTTCCCTGGCAACACCTGTCCTTCACTTGGCATAAAGACCTGTGATAACATTAAAAGTCCTTTGGCCAACAGACAAAAGAGTAAAGTCATTGCTGCCCCTTAAAACCTGCCCCTTGGCTATCTATAGGCAACAGGTCTGATGTGGGGTGGACAAGTGGGACACATCCCCAAATGATGTGAACTCATTTATTTCTGCAGTTCATGCCCTACCACCCTGGCAGATCTGACCTGCCATAGCTCCAAAAGACAGAGTGGGAGTTTCTGTTTGACATGTCTGGCAGGAAATGCAGGATTCACTGCTCCTGGCTAAGCAGACATTGGCTTTCTCTTGACCATGCCATGCCTCAGGCTCCTCAAATGTCCTCTTGTTTCGTGAGGCTGAGAAGCAATGGTGATAACCAGGGCTGTCTTTGGCAAAAGGAAACCTTCCTTGCAGAAATGCTGTCAGGGAATTATTTTTTCAGATCTCAGTGACATAAAGAGTGAAGAAAATGCAGTAGACATTTTCCTGTCAGACCAACTTGCAATATGTCTTATTCTACTTTCTCCTCCCCCAATTAAAATGATATTAAGTGTTTTTTTTCCAGACAGCCTCTTTACTGTGTAAAATATTCATGCTATAGGATTAATTTAGGTAGCCAAGGAGTAAATAAAAAGCGTAAAACTTTTGTCTTTTTAGTCATAAAACTTGAATAAGCAATCTTTTCTATAATGATATAGAAATGAAATCTATGTATGAATATGTACAAAATGCAGAACTCCTTTGGGTGCTTTTCTGGTTTTAGCTATAGTAAATTATTTTCTTACTGGAATTTCTCTAAAAGACTATTCCAATTGTATTAATTTTGTTGTGCATCTTCACATTAACAGCAAATTCAAGATGAAATATCTTAGTCTCTGCAATTGTATTCTAATTTCTTTATAATGAAGTTTTTTTCAATACAGTTTTTTTGATTTTTTTTTTTACTTAAAAGACTTAAAAGCACCTAATAAATGAGTCATTATGCCTTTACTTTTTCTCCACCATCACTAATTCACTGAAAGAGCACAGAGAACAAGGCATTGCTTATTCCTGCCTTTTAAGCTATGAAACACTCCTGTAATGCTGCATGAAATCCCAGGTCTGATATGTTTAACACCATCCACAGGTAACAAAAGTTTGTGTATTTGTTTTAGTCCTTTAAACAAAGCAAGCTGTTCTAGATTTGTCTCATCATTAACCTAGCCATGGAAACCTGCCTTTTATTGTGAGTAAAATCCTGTCTCAGCTGAGCCAGTCAGAATTTTGTTGATGATTCTCACAGATGGACATTTGTCTAACATACTAATTAAGACAAAATTGTAATGCCATCCTAGATAATGTCCTCTTATTAAAATGAAATCTGGGAAATTATTCTAAGACTTCTGCTTGCTGAACTTCTTATGTCCTGTCTCTCAAGGAATGGACCAGCAAACTCTTATGTTAATATTTCTTGTTGTTAGCAAAAGCATGCTGCAGATGACAGAAGAAAAGCACAGTAAAATAGTGGATATAAAGTCTGGTCAAGCCCCCTGGATCACCATCCCTTGTCACCATAAGCTCTTTGCTACTTTTACCTTTAAGCCAATATTCAAGAACCAGAACTAAAACTAAGAGTATTTAAAGAGATCATATACTAACTGGATTTATAGTTATTTTAATTGATATCTTTTAATCCATTCTTGATCAGGACATCATTATAGACACTCACACTGGCTGACTTTTTGAAGACAATTCTGCAGTTGCAACATTTTAAAAACATCTCTAAAACTATGAGCATTTTCTTCCTGTGATATTTAAAGTTTTCAGGTTATCAGCCAACAAATTCTCAAGGATATAAAATAGTTTGTGTGTTTCCAGTTTCTCCAGCAATACTTGAAGCTCCATGTACTGATTCTCATTTACTGCACTGAAGAGAAAAACTGCAAAGAAGCATCAGATTTGCTCCATCCCTTCAGGTCCAGAATTTTTATTATTATTTCTCCTTTGAAAGCCTGAGGAAGCTGAACTGTCCACTTGCACAGACACAGAGTTACCAGCCTGATAAGGAAGACACTACAGCTCTCTTCTATTAATGCTGTGTTACAGTCACTGTGTCTGCAAAATGCAAGTTACATCTTATTTAGAAAGGTACAGAAAAGTTCAGAAAGGAAAGCAAAAAGGAGGAAAGCCACAGAGGAGTGATTCTGTGCTTGAACTTTGTTCACAAACAGAAAGGAGAATTTTAATAAAGTTCTCAAATAGAAAAGAAAAGTTCTAAAGCTTTAAATCAGAAATACAACATGTATTTGTTGCTTCAGTCAAAGCATTGGTCTTAGAAGTCTCCCCCTCTTGTAGGGACAATAGATGAGCAAGGAATTTCAAGGATATGGATGAGGAAACACATTGCTGGTAACACTGAGCACATCAGAAGCAAATGGTAAATGACTTTCTGTTCAAAAGCAGTTTCTCATGTAACCCATAATCATATCAAAACTTTGTCTACACACAAACGATAATTGTGAATCATTCTCCATATGACAAGGCTGAACCCTTTCCTAGAAAGAAATAGCACATTTACCAACCATTCTGAGGTATAAACTGCACAATTTGCTGTTTATCTCATCCTCTCTCCAGGCTGAAATTTATTTTCTCTAATAAAACCTTGGTTATAAAGCATCCAAGATTAAAGACCAGATCATTCTTACCATTGCTAGCCAAAAGTCTTTTATGAACATTCAGGCAAACGTTCTTATGGGTTTGATGAAGATTTACACATGTGCTGTCCAATCTTTACTTATTATTAAATAAACCTTTTAGCAGTGCCAAAAGAAAACTTTAAAAACAGGCTTGTATCCCATTGTCTAATTAGGAAGATCCTTCTTAAAGCTGAAGATCTTATTAAAAGAGTGTAAATCTAAATCACCAACTTCAATGGAAAACTACTTCAGAACTGTAAGAACAGAACCTGAGACATTTATCAGTGAGAGACTTTGAATTTCAAAAGTAAAGTCAAGAGACCTCCAGTAACCCAAATTTGCCCTGGATCAGGTTATACCAGTTGCTATGATGCTAGGAAGAGGTATTTGCCTTTTATTAGTACATTTATCTGTGGAATTTCCCAAAAACTTTAAAAAAACCCAATCTCCTAATACATGTTCCAAAATACTCCTTCTGCTCTCAGTGCAGCAATCCTATTCTAATAAGATTCTTAATCCAAACACCTAAAATATAGCAAACTTCCATCATTTTCTCTGTATCCACAAATATTAAAAAAAACACAAGCCTATTGAAAGATCACTTAATCTGCATAAACTGATAGACTTTAAGAATAAATTTACACTGGAAGCAAAATTAATACTTTTGATTACTTAACTATCTCATTTCTCTCACAGAGGCTATTGTTCATAAATCCAGAGACTATCAGTTGCAGAGCTTTGGTAATATTTACAATAATAAATAGTTCATTCAATATAGCACATACCTGATTGAGTAGGGTTTCTGCTCTTTATAAATGCTCTGACAGCATTACATGTCAGCAAGATTTTCTCATAGCATTTCTGGATTTGTTTTCCTTCTTTCCTTTATCTCTGATTCTAAAGCAGCTGTGCCCACCACCACTTAGTCATCAGATCTCAAATATGAATCTTTCCAAAGCAATGTGGTGCCTGCTCATCAGTGCAAGGTTACAGGGATACTATCAGTGTTTCCTTTCCCTGTGAAGGCAAGACCTAAACAGAAGTTCCTCCTCCTCCTTTCTGACATAACAAGCCTCTGAATTTGTCATTCACTGCAGTTAAGGCTCTTACATGACGGAATCATGTTATAAGCCAAGCATTCTCATATGTAGCACAGAAATCTGAAGGTTAATTAACCAGCAATTTCTGGCACCAAACACTGAGGTTTTTAAAAGGCTAAATCAAACTTTTTATATCTTCGTCACAGGAAAACCTGAAACATAATTAACATTTGCTCTGAAGCAGAAATGTACTCAGACATTTCAGGCAGCACAATAAATAAACTCCTTTGGCATTGTTTTTTAAATACTAGATGTACAAACACAGACAAGGGGGCATTATTTTTCTTTAATGTAACTACATTCATTTTCAAGAAAAGCAAATTAACTGGAACCCATTTGGGATAATATCTTTGTTTTACTGCATGTTATGGTTTAACCCCAGCCTGCAACTAAGCACCACACAGCCACTCACACACTTCCCCTCAGTGAGATGGAGGAGAGAATTGGAAGAATAAAGTGAGAAAACTTGTGGGTTGAAATAAAAACAGTTGAATAGGTAAGGCAAAAGTCTCCCACACAAGCAAAGCAAAACAAGTAACTCATTCATCACTTCCCATGGGCAGGCAGAAAAGGAGGGCTATATCACATCTAACAGTGACTGCAGAAGACAAATGCCATAATTCCAAATGTCCCCCTGCTTCCTTCTTCATATGCTGAGCATGACACCCTGTGGTCTGGAATTTACCTTTGGTCAGCTGAGGTCAGCTGTCCTGGCTGTGTCCCTTCCCAGCTTCCTGTGCAGCCCCAGTTTCCTCACTGGTGGGGACTTGAGAAGCTTGGACTCTGTGTAAGCCCTGTTCAATGGTAATAAAATCATCCCTCAGTTATCAACGCTCTTTCCAGCACAAATCCAAAACACAGCCCCATACCAGCTACTATGAAGAAAATTAACTCCACCCCAGCCCAAACCAGCACATTCTCCACTTCTTATCCCTTGCCATTTACATCATGCTCAGGTCCTACACATCATCATTACCCACCATCCTCATTCCCACAGTTTGGTATATTTCATAGATTAAATTCCCACCACAACCCCTGTGAAATGTCCATAAAACATCCATAAACAAAAACAAATGCCCAGTGGGTTCATTTAGGCCATGATGTTGTGCTCCATCTGTTTTGGTGACCACTCAGGACATGAGAGGTTCTGTGTTGTTTGGAGTTATCAGACACCAAAGGCAGCTCAGGTTGGGTGTCTGATGCAGTTTTAAGGATTGTCCTCCATTCATTTTAGTGGCTCCTGGTATAGTAATTTCCATAACATGCAACTTAAGTCATGGATTACAACAATTTAAAGGTATTTTCACTACCATCTCCACTCCTGACCCCTTTAAGTGAGGTTTTATGGTTTAACATTGCAATGGACTCCTCCCTTCATTCCTGCTCCAGCTTGCACTTATCCACAAACTGCAGTCACTTAGGGTTGGAACTGCTCCAAGTGAAAGTGCTCCAGCATGGCCTCATGCACAGCCACTGATGCTCCAAGATGTATCTTCTCCAGTGCGGATGCATCTTTGGGGCACAGTCCTTTCACAGGTACAGCTACTGTGGCACATACATAACCATGGCCACAGGCGCTTCGAAAGGACCTGCTCTGGCAAGGGCTTATCCATGGCCACAGCCACTTTGGAGTGTCCTGCTCCACGTGGACCCAACCATAGGTCACCATCCCTTGGACTTGAGGCCATACTGGAGTTCCAGCCTGTCCAGTGCAGCAGCAGCAGCAGCACAGGGACAGTGGCAATACCCCCATCACCTGCCAGCCCAGGGGCATTGCTGTGGCCGTTCCCAGGACATTCCCACAGGCACTGCAGAGGGAGGCAATCACCACCTCGGCACTACAGCAGCCTCCAGGGCACAGAGCAGAGGCTAATGAGCACCAGATGCTAATACATGGTCAGGCAAGTGAGCCAAATCAATAACTGAACTGCACTAACAGCTATAAATCCGATTTAACACATCCCAACACCACCCAGCTGCTCACTCCCTCCTCCGTCGTGGGATCAGGGAGAGAATCAGAAGGGTAAAAGTGAGAAAACTTGTGGGTTGAGATAAAGACAGTTGAATAGGCAAAGCAAAGCCCACACACACAAGGAAAGCAAAACAAGGAATTCATTCAGCACTTCCCATGGCCAGGCGTTCTTTACGTGTAACAGTGACTGGGGAAGAGAAACACATCACTCCAAACATCCCCTTCCTTCTCCTTCCTCAGCTTTATATGCAGAGCATGGCACCGTGTGGTCTGGAATATTCCTTTGGTCACTTGGGGTCAGCTGTCCCTGGTGTGTCTTCTCCCAGCTTCTCCCACATGCCCAGGCTACCCACTGGTGGTGTGAGAAGCAGGAAAGGCGTTGAGGCCGTGCAATGAAAAACCTCTTCTCAACAAGAACTGAAACATCCATGAATGATCAGCACTGTTTCCAGCACAAATTCAAAGCATAGCTGCTATGAAGAAAAATAACTCTACTCCAGCCAAAACCAGCATACTGAGTTAGCATTTACCAAAAAAACCCACAAACCCAAACCAAACAAACATGAAAACAAAAGCAAACAAATTAACAAACAAAAAAAAGTCATAAAAATTGAACACAGTCAGCAAGGTCTATTTATGAATTATACATTGCAATGTCTTTCAAAATGCTTGATTAGTGGCACAGCATTAATCTAATTTACTCAAGAGAAATTAACCTGCTCATAAATTTGCTTGGATAGAGCCTTGTGTTATTCATCCTCGCATTTTGGACCCCAAAACTCCTTTAAGTCTACTTCCCAAAACTATTTGTCAGAATTAGGAGGTGAAACAGCTCTGCCCCCTTTCCTATCAACAGCTTCTCTGCAAGCACAGCCAGAACCAGGCCAAGGTAATGTCATTGTCCACTCAGTCAGCCCTTCCTATAACTACTTTATGCTAATGCAATTTTTCTCAGTATTGGATTTGTCTCTACCTTGTTTCTCTGTGCTTTCCTTGAGCCTCCTTTTCTCCTCACATTACTATTTTGCAGGTCCAAATACTGCTGCTTTTAATTTGCATTTCCTTTTGTTTTAACAGATAAAGCCTTTTGCAAGCTAGAGGGGTTTAAATGCTAGTGTGCTTCTTGAAGATCATTTCTTATATGGAGTGTGACCTGTGTCTATGTAATCCTATTTACGTCTGTTTAAGGACAAGGTCATGTTCCCTGCCAACCTCAGGGCTAATGGGACAGATAGCAAAGATTTTCTGCTAAACACTATAGAAGTGCACCTTTTTGCACATATCAGGGCTGCATTCTTCTCACATCCTGATGTCACCCCTCAACAATCTGTGTCAGACCCTGGTCCTGCAATTCTTTTACTCTAAATACCTGGGAACCAAATAAGAACTGGGAGCAGCATGAAGGGTTACCTGTGGATTGTATCTTTCCTCTCCATTTAGATCTTCACTCAGTTAGGAGCCACAGCTACTCTGGATAACATAAACAAAATCCTTCAATCACGGAAAATTTATTAAAGAATTTATGTGTTAGATAACCAAATGGAAGGAAGAATAACTAAATAAATGACCAGGAACAGGTTGTCAGCAGACAAAGAAAAATAAATCAAGTTCTCTCTCTTTTATATATATAATGTAAATTAACGTTTCCTAAAACAATATAAAATGAAGGCATTTAATCAATGTATTTTCCACTTAAGTTTTTTTGGGGGGAGTTGGCAAGGTAGGAGTGTCAAGATAGGAGTTTCCCTGCACAGACAGGGATGATTAGACTCCAAGCTGTGGTAGTTTGTAAGTGGAGCAGCACCTTCCTGGCAGACATGGGGAGCAGCTACAAGGAGCCTTGAGGCAATACACAAGAAAAAAAAAATCCAAATCAGATGTAGTTCAGGATGTTACATTCCCCTGTGTGTCCAAGTACATGAAGGAAAATACATTAGTGCCAATAGATTCAAAAAGCAGTTCCTTTAGACAAAGGTGGCGTAGAGAATAAAATGGGTACCTTTACCTACTTGACAACACAGGGCCATCCCTGATGACTGTCTTGTCCCAGACAGAAAAAGTTATTTACGTCATTATCACCTAAAATTACTGAAGGCTAAGCAGCTCCTGGGACCACAGGACACACTGTGGCCATTCCATGGCGTGTACTGTCCATAAAATCCCCAGAAATGCACTACTTTTTCTCCTCAGCACTCCCACTATATTTAGCACCCTAGGTCTCACAGTCACGATTCGGCTGTCCAGCAAATTCACGCTGTATAAGCAATTTGAAGA
Source organism: Picathartes gymnocephalus (assembly GCA_013390045.1). NCBI lineage: Eukaryota > Metazoa > Chordata > Aves > Passeriformes > Picathartidae > Picathartes > Picathartes gymnocephalus. The sequence continues at coordinate 57,051 of WEKY01008905.1, read as the reverse complement.
GTGGCTTTACTTGAGGATTCATTTGACAAAGAAGATTTTTACCACCCCTCACAAGTTTTAGAGGTGTTATAGTAAAAGGATCACTCTGAAGGAGGAGTGAAGAAGCAGGGCCAGAGCAGAATGCAGAAAGAATTTTTCTGGACACTATTCATCAGTGGTTACAGGTTGTTATATACCTCATTAAATTGCTCTGGCATTCTCCTTAAGGACACTTGCTGATAGCTGTAAAAAAGCTCCACATTTATCTCACATATCCATAAGATGATGTAGATTTTAAGGAAAAGAAGGATGTAATATTACATGTGCAGAAATAAATAACACAATTATGCCTAAGAGAATTTGAAGGAAACTATCCATCCCTGTGTTATCTTGTACAAAGGTATATTCTCCTCACCACCTGTGAGTAGCCAGTGGGTGAATACCTTGCTTTGCTACCACAGCTTCCACCCCAGTACCACACAGAAGGAAACAGCTATATTTTTTAATTCTTTAATATTAAATTATTACAACATTCATTAGGATTGAAGATTGCTGCAGTATTTTATTCTCTTTTCAATTAGTTGCAGTCTTGGCAAGAGACAACTAAAGTTAAAGGCTGAAAGTCACTGGCTGAGAATGTGGAACTTGGGTTTCTTGATCTTGTGCTACTTTCTCTTCCTCTAATTTACCTCATCAAATACACATTCAACATAGATAATCTTGAGTTCAAGCTGGCATTTAAATCTAGAAAAGCTGGGTTTCCCGAGACTCAACATGGATCTGAAACATCTCTATAAATCATACATGAAAAAGCCAGCAGTCTCCATATCACACATACAGTATAGGATATTACTAAATAGGAGGCTTAGTTGCTTGGGTCCAAAGGATTTTACCCCCTGCCACAGCTCAAACTCCCTTCTTCCCTCTTTTAAGTCTTTCTAGATACAGCTCCCAGCCATGGCTCACGGTTTTACAGCAGATTCCTCTATCTCCCTTTGGTCTCCTTGGCCTTGAATATCCTGCAGGAGCAGAACCTGCATGTAGATACATTAGTCCTGAAATAGCAATTAAATTACTACATGATAACAAACTATTATAAAAAAATACTGCTTTTTCTTCTGAGATCCTTTCTGGTGTTATGAAGGAGGCAACTCTGCTTCCTCAAAACCAAAAGCAAACCTTGTTTCTCCAGGCTTTCTGCTTCCAGAGAGGTCAGTGCATAGAGACGACAGAAACTAAGCACTTTCATACAAACATTTCAAACATAAGCTGTTCCTTACCAATACACAACCACGGTCAGGTTGTGGGGAAGGATTTTTTTTTTTCCTATCCTGGAAATAAATATTCATTTCCTTCTCCTCCTTTTCAGCTACCTCATATGCCCCCAACCTGACACTTTATCCATAAAGGAATTCCTCCCTATACACTGCAGGACTAAAGACAATGGATTCATTTCCCATCTACGCTACAGTTACACTAGTCAAAAGTATTTTTTTGAGACGGGTTTTAGTCCTTCCTCTTCATTTAATCCATTTACATTTAGTCTACTAGACAAGTTTAGAAAAAAACCCCAAAAACATACATCATAGTGTAGGAGTCCTTGGAGAAGGCTGCTCTTTCCATAAAGCCACAAAGAATCAGCAAAGAGAATTAACCACCTTACAGACAAAATGCAAACCATGCAATTCCAGAAGATAACAGTTAATGTCATACACCTGTTTATGAGATCTGCTCCACCTAAACTTGGAAATGATTGCTGCCTCCTTTGTTTGCAATGAGTTTACCAGAAAGTGGCAGTGGGAGGGGAGAGAATAGTTGGGCAAGACAGATAAGGCCTACTGGCTTTAAGCAATCACTAATGAAGTGGCTTTGGTGTGGGGGTGAAATGTAGTTGGTCACACCCACTGCTCTCTAATAGTTCTTTAACAGACATCCAGAACAGCTGTTCTGAATTCAGTCTCTCTTACAAGACGAACAATATGCTTAAGTAACCTGAAATACATTTTCTGTCCACAGCAGATAACCCGAATCTAACTAGCAAAGTTCAAACACAGAAGATGATGCCAGCAGAACAAGAGAAGAGAGAGAGTTACAAAGGCACCTGAAGTGGCTGAGAGGGTCTCAAAGTTTTTACAGCAATTGATGCAACTGAGCTTTATTCTTTGATCTTTGGAGGTACTTAAAACCAACTTGCCACCTCAAAGACCACAGTGGTGAAACTGCTGTTTCTCTTTTCAGTGTCACCACAAAGAGGTAGATAAAGAACCTGGTAACTCTAACCACATATCTTTTTGATGTACAGTTTTCTGAATCAGATCTTATTTTGCAGCAAGTTGAGTTCCATTTTCCCTCAAAATCAATTGTCCTCAATGGCAGCAGCTACTGGCAGAGGTTGGCTTGGACACCTCCTCCTGTCTGGCAGTTTGCTGCCATCACGAGTAGTGTCTCTCTCTTGCCTTCTCAGGACCACACGGTTCTTCCCTGTCCCTCAGGCTGGCTCTAGAACTCCCCTAATGACGTGCAGAAAGACGACCCTACAACCCATAAGTTGCGAAGTAGGTATGTTTATTCAGCGCCGGGCGCACGGTGGATCTCTCCTCCGAAGGCGTGCGCGCCATCCCCAGCGTTCCGTTTGGTATATATGGGGTCACAAGTCACATATTCATTAGGGTACCCCATAGGCCTATACACATTCATAGCCTTTCCCCGAAATCATTTGCATGTTCCTCAGTCAGCATTGTATAAGCTTCACACATGCGCCGTGCCGCCCGGAGGTCGCGGGCAGGGGTCCTAAGATGAAGTAGCCGAGTCTTCCTCAAGGTCGCACTTTTCACCTCTCTTAGTTGCGCGTGCTCCCTGGGCCATTGGTATTAGTCCAAACCTAAAGGCCGGTTTAAACCAGTTATGGGGTCCAAAAAGCAAGAACGAAGTCATGGTTGTTTCTTCTTATCAGTGGCCTTGTTCCTTCCACTCTGCCTCGGTAAGGAAGCAACTAATATGGTCAGTCAGCAATTAACCCTATACCGTCCCATATCACTAATCCAGGGGAAGCCACTTCAGCTTGGGAACTTTGCAGGAACCTATCCCAGCAAAAGGAGAGGGAGGGAGAGAGGGCTGGTTTTTCTCCAGAATCGCTAGGAATTTAGGAAAAGTCTTCATTGCAAATAGACTTTAAATGTAATAGAAAATTGGAGAAAATATGTTGCCAATGTATTAGCAGAGAACGTGTCACCTATTACTTTGCTAAAGGCAACAGAAGATACACAGCACGTAAATGAAGACTGTCCTGGTGAGTTCAGTTCCAATCTACCCCGTTTTAATCTGAGTGGTCATTAAACCATTTTTTGGTGAGGGTTTATGGTCTAGCTCTGTTCTAAGCCTTTGCTTCTATACTATGTGGGCTCTGCAGTCATCTCTCTCTGACTGTTTCTTTGCAGAATACATGTAAACCACTTGTTCTCTGATTAGGGAAATAATCATTTGGAAGCTCTTTTATTCTTCCAGAAGTATTTTTTACAAAAAGCTCCAAGCAATTTTTGGTTTTCCTCTCAAGTTCATACTAGAAGCACTCCTCTTTTTAGTTGACTCTCTCCTTGCTTATTTTGATCACACACCTACCCACAAGGAGATCAACAGTTCCAGGTTTTACTTGCATTCAGAGTGGTCTCTGAAGTAGCTTCCCATGTTCCAATTATTGTTAAACAAAGGGGCTCACCACTGTTCCCACTTTCTGCTAGAATGGAAAGCAACTTGCACACCCAGCAGCTTAAAGAGATTTATAACAAGAAGAATGTAGAAGGCAAGAAGCAACAATGGTTAGTTTTCAGAGGGCAGCTTCCTTCTGGGAGTCCAATAACGTAGAGTGCACTTGAAAGGATCGGGGCCTGGACACATTAAATCAACACCTAAAAATGAGAGAAACCTGACATTTTAACCTTAATCTCTTACTGACACTTCCCTCATGTACAAAATGAAGAGCAAAGCTCTGAGGGATCTTCACATGAAACAAGGAGGCAGGAAGAAAGTCGGGAAAGGATATTCACAGAATCCACAGGATTGTGAATACTGAACCCAGCACAGACAGCAGCCACTTCTGCTGCACCAGTCATGAGTCTAATAAAAAAGGTGTCAAAAACTAGAAATGGTGGGTGCAGTTGAATGCAAACAGCATTCCTACTTACTTCTCAAAGGTGTTTTATCTTGAATAGCCATAAAAAAATGAACGTTAGAGACACCTCACTAATTAATATCCTATTTTGTCAATCTCTGCCTGGGCAGCATTGTGAAGAGATGTAGTAATAGTGATGGTAGGAATTAGGAAGGAATAGAATAGGCCTCTCAAGAGAGGCCCATGCCTGAACAAATTTTACACATAAAATAATGACTCTATTTCATTATTCTATACAGATGAAATCTTTGTAACATGCAAACTAAAACCATCTAGCTAGTACACCTCTTTTGAGAGACTTAGAGGGGAAAAAAACCCAGAAGTGAGCACGTACAAAGACACAGTCAAAAGAAACAAGATAAAATACATCCAGTCTAGGGCTTATGGGGAAATTGCCAAGAAGAGAGCACCAGAGCCTGATGCCTGAAGACATCAAAAATGGATTAGGGGAGAAATATGAGGATGAAAGGCACAGATTTTCTTTTTGGCGATTCTGTGCATGAACTAGAAAACAAAACTCTGTTTTCCCAACTCACTGTTACGTGTGATGGGACCCTGCTCTCCTGGGAATGGCTGAACATCTGCCAGCCCATGGGAAGCAGTGAATTAATTCTTTGTTTTGCTTTGCTTGTGTGGGTGTCTCTTCCTTTCCCTATCAAACTGTCATTATCTGAACCCACAGATTTTCTCACTATTACTTTTCTGATTCTCTCCCCATCCCACCAGCAGGGGGGAAGAAAGAGTCAGTGAGTGGGGATGTGCTGGCTGAAGTTGAACCTCAGTTCTGCTGAAACTTCAGCAGGTGCAGGAAGTGGGAGATCTCTGTTTGTCACAGCTGTCTTGCTGTTGTTGCTGTGCACTAGTCACAAATCCAAACAGGACCCACACCAGGGCCAAGTGCCTCAGGGAAACTCTTGCAAGCCAAGGTGGCAGATCTTCTCTACAAACACTTTGAAAGGTACCAGCCTGTCTTTGGCAGACACCCCTCAAGACTGATGACTATTGTGTGAGTACCACAGAGAACTGATGAATACTCTTGGTTAATCCACTCTCCTTCACATCCTAAACTCTACTTTTTTTAAAGTGTGCTCAGCACTGAAAGAAGAGCCTATAATTCTGGAGCAGATAGATTTCTATACAATTTATTTGCTCAAATTATTTCTGCCAGTGTCTCCTGCACTTTTGGAAGAAGGAGAAAGCACCAGCACAATGCAGGATCCTTTTGTGTAATTTACATAGTTAGTTTCTAGTTGATATTTAAACTATTTCTTGCACATGCATAGTATATTCTGCATCACTGACCAGCAAATTGCATTCAGCATCTAATTTGTTAAATGGTTTCCACTGTCAGGAGAATGCTCCCACTGTAATAGTGATATTTTAACCTGTCAAAAAAATGATTAGACTAAAACATCTTAGTAAATAACATGAACTACCCAATAACATCAAAAATTGAAGATGTACAAAGGCTATCCAATTACTCGGGAAACTTCTAAATTTTCAGGTAACAGAACTCATTTTCTCCTTGAATGAGTAATCAAGGAAATATAATTTTCTTTTATATTGATCATGGTATAAGGCATAGCCTAAGGACGGGAGCATAAAATGGTCTATTCCATTTTCTTTATTAGTGTTGGAAAAATCATTTTCAAAACTATTTCAGTGATTCCTTTCTGGGAAAGTAACCTCCTTTCTATATATTTTTATGACCTGACTCTAAATTCTTAGCTGCATGAAGCTGTTACTGGTGGAAGGGCATGATCTCTCTGAAAAGTTGTGTCCTTGCTGAAGTCAGTGGAATTCTTGCCATTAAATTCACCAAGGCCAGGATCATTCCTTCCATATGGGATTAAAATGAAGCAAAACCAGCATTCAAAATCCAGAATCATCCCAAGACTCCACTGACTAAGCTTTTCTTGCATCCCGTGCCAAAATTAACCAAAGAGCAAAGACCGAGAGCATACTCAGGTCCCCAGAATCAAAATGCCCTGAAGCCAGATATCGGAGTTCACAAACAGAGGTTTGGATCACCACAAGAGGTTTCGATCTGAAGGCTGCTTGTAGACTGATTCTGTGCTTCAGGGAAACTAAACCCACCCCAGGGGTGCCAGAGGACTGCCAAGAGCAGCCCCAGCAGTGCCAGCAATCTTTTCCCATTAATGCACCCACTTGCCAAGATCCACTCGTGTCACAGGGTGAGGACCTCCAGAGCACTCCTATGCCAAGCTCCACTCTCATTAGTGAAACAACCCTGGTTAATCATATCTTCCAGAACTGGTATGCACTACATACATATATAACCTGAAGTATATCAACTTGAAAGTGGTCCAAAGGTAGCAAAAATAATTTTCCCTACAAGTCACAATACACAGCTGTGGGGAAATAGACTGTTTTACCATGATGTAGCATACAGTAGGGCTGGGCTTGCCTACCACTTCTTCAGTTACATTTTTGGGGATAAAAAATACATGTGTTAGACCTAAAAGTAATAGACCTCATTATCTCCCGACTATACCTTGTACTCATTTTGATGTTTATTTCATTTTAGTTCCTTCCAATTTCCTATATTGTGAAAAGTAGATTAGACAATTCATATAACCATTAATGGGAAAAGTACACTCTAAATATTTTCCATGTAATGGAAATGAGATGTTAATCTATATACAAGTTTGTTTAAGTGAATTTCTAAACTGTGAGTCTTTCCTTGCTGCCTTATAAGTGATCCTAAAATATTCCACATAGTTTGTAATCCCCAGATTTCTCTCTTGAGAAACAACTTTGCATCTCTCACAGTCATCATTATCCACCTGAACCTGAAGATGCCACCAACTTAACAAAAAGGCTGCTTAAAACATAAAATTAAACATACATATGTACCCACGCATCTATATGTACCTTTTACTTGCTTCTAGATATATTTATACATACAGTTTTGCAGAACAAATAAAAGAAATCCACCTGGGAATTTATACACGTAGGAACTACTCTGCGTATTGCAAATAAGAGCAGAACCATACATACAATATGGTCTCCTATTTGGGTCATTGAAACTAGTGCCCATATCATCCCAATTCTGATTTTACTGAACATCTTTCCTGACATCCTAGTTGTTCTGATGCTAAAGAACCCAATAATTTCTAGTTAATTCCTTAAGTAACTGCAACTGTATTACTCTAGGCATCTCATGTTTGTGTCTGATACAAGAAATGCATTCCTATTAAAGCCCATTTTCTCCATAACATATTCTCTGAAGCCAGCATGCTGTAGTGAACTTTCTTTCTCAGCAATGTGCTAATAATAGCAGTGGAATGAAAGCAGTGAAACTGTTACTAAAATAATTTTTAATAAAAGATCTAAATTGTTTTTAATTAAACCTCTAAAATCTTTCTTTGTTCATTTCTTTTAAACTCTCAATAAACAAAATCTCGATTGCTTTTCAAAGGAACAATACAGTTCTTGTGACTCCTCTCTTACAAACAGCTCTTTTGTTCAGTTTCTGCAATGTATTCTGTCTCTTTTTGTGAGAAAACTCATTCTTTCGGGTTGCTGAAGAAGTCTCTCAAAAACTCCTTAAGCTACCGTCATTCGAACAGAGAGCCAACTTGCATTAACTAGAGCACCCAAAACCTATTTAATAAGGTTTTAAAGAGTGTCTTAAGAGACCTTAATGATTCGCTGTAATAGCAATACAGAGGAAAAAAAATACCTGGCTCTTTTTTTTTTCTCATCTTGCTATTTCTTCAAGTGCTCTTTTGGCCAAGAGCAGCTCATCAGTCACTGCTTCCAACACACACTGTCTTCATCTTTTTCTATTTCATAGCCTGTGGAGCCTTGATCTGTTTTCAAACTGACCACCTTTCCACATGCTTCTTTTTCTCTAGCCCTCCAAAATCCTTCCAGAACACTCAGGGTTCTGCTGTGATTATTTTTCTGCAAAATATATTTAATAAATAGAGGAAATAAATCAGAAATTGCATTCAAAAATTCAAACTGTGAACAAGGCGCTAAGTTCCCCAAGCTAGTGGTTTTGTCAGACAGCTCTGTGGTGTAATTAATCCAATAAGCTGTTTAATGTGGAAAGAATGGGATGGGACAAATCTGCAAATGATTATGTAAATTGTGTGAAATATGTAGGTGCTGGAAGAAATAGCTGTGCCTACTGATTTGCTTGCAGCACCTGTGGTCAAATGGAAACATCTTGTTCCAGCTAATACAGATTTGGGTTAAAATGTTAAAACTGCACCAGCTGATAACTTTTGTGCACTGCTCTAACTTGGGTAACATTGTGCTCAGACATCCGACTTGAAAAGAGCTGTAAAAGATTGTCTTGATGCTACTGCGCTAGCAATCTGCAGCAATATCCTCTACCTGGCCAGTAAAATAGGATTGCTGTACTTAATGTTCAGATTGTAAATTGAGGCTGTAGCTGTGGATTTGACACCATCCTCTCACTGAGCTGTTCCTGAAGTTTCTCAGCACCATCGGGAGTTTTGAGGTTCTGAAAAACTTTCAGCATTGAAATAAACTTGTTCCCTTTGCCTCTCTCAGGCTGATTAAATTTCCTCTGGTATTTGCTTATATGCTGTTCTGCACACTTATTTCCTTTCCCCCAAAGGAAACCTCACCCACATTACAAGAATTAATTTTACAGAGCATGTACCCTGGAAAACTTGAATTCCTCCTGTTTACATTCCTTAAAACAAAGCCTGATGAACAGGTTTGAATGAGAGGGAAGGATGGTGCAGTTCCTTCTCAACACACCTTTATTATTCTTCCAAAGTGCTTTCAGGAATGTATGAATTGACAGTTTCAGTAACAGTTAATGACTTCTGTGATGTTTGGAAAGTAAACATCAGTAGAATTGTTTCTGAGGACTGAAAATGTCCTAGTGCTCCATCAGTCTCTGAGTGAGAAAAGCAGTCTGCTGCTCTTGTCACCCAGTGGGAAGACCCAAGTCCCCCATGATGAGGCTCACCAGGAAAATATGGCCAGAGACCTGTGTGAGATTCATGTGTGCTGTGCTCCTTCCCCACTCTCAGATGAGATTATCAAAGATGGGTGATTTTTTCAACTCTACTCACCAGATTTTTCATTTGAAGTTTGCGTCAAGAAAACTTGGATTAACATATGGAATATATTATTGCCTTTACTAGTACTTTGTGGCCCAATATTGTTTTTGAAGTACTTGCAGATTAAATTTACAGCTTTTTGTATCCTGTAGGAAGAGTTTGTAGTGGAAAGGGGAATACATATTTGTATTTTTAATGTTAACTAATGAGTATTCATCTCAATGGATTATGTTTCTGCTCATTCAGCTATTGCATGGCTTCCCGTGGAATCACAGCAACACACGTAAGATTGCAACCTCCTGATAACAGTAACTCATCATCCTAAGACAGGAAGAGTCAATCACACTGAATTTTGCATGTGAAGTTGAAAATTTACACTGACTTTCCCTGTAGGTTAGATGTGCAATTAGTAATGGCAGACACAGTCTGGTCTTGTTCATTAAGATGTTCCACTTTTTCCAAGAACATCAGAAGAATGTTTACCAGAGCACTGATAAACTCAACTTCCTTATCTTCAGCATCCACCACCTTTCTTCTACTCTGTGTTGTGCAGAAAATATAACAGTAAGCAGCATAATTTCTCCATTGTTGTAGCAAAGGTTACTAAGAAATCAGCTATCTTTTGGAATCTGTTTAGAATCTATCTTTTTTTCTTTAGAATATATCTTTTAGAAATCTGTTTAGAATCCCCTTGTCTTTATCTCAGATTCCATGTACAAAGGCATGGATGGTGTCTACCGTATCTATAAGAAATGTCATCACAGCTCTAGTCCCAAAGCAGCACACAAGAAACAGAAATATCTAAATTCTACTGGATTATTCAGTTAAATTGATTTAAGAGCTGTACCTAGGCATAAAGAATACAATCAGATGTTTCTTTATACTCTGTACAGCAACAAAGTGAACAGAGAAAATGGATACTGCCAGAAGAATCCTGAAATCAACATAAGTACCATGTGTCTTGTGTATTTCTTGTCTTCTCACAGACCCATGTGTAACATCCTAGAAGAAGTGGATGTATGTGATTGGATGAAGCATCAGAGAAATTAATAGGCAAGAGAAATAAAAAGAGTCATGAATAATAATTAAAAGAAGCACCAAGAGAAAGAACATAATGAAAGGAAAGAGTAACTTCCCAGGTTATTTGCTCATTGGGCTTTTTTTTTTTGCCTTGTTAAAATCTGCCTCTTCTCCCTGGAAATTCTGAGTGTTTTTAAAGCCCTAGGAAATCTGAGAGCTGCCAGATCCTTAAGAGCTGGTCCCTTCCTGTTTTATGCCCAGTGTCACTGCCCCATCAAGGCTAAATAAAGTTTAAATTAGTCAGCAGGTTGTCAGGGGTGCTATTGCCAAAATCAGACAGTGCCTTTAACATGGCCCACTATTCTTTCTTTTTAGTCTTGCTCTCTCACTTTAATCTTGTTCTTTTATGCAAATTTTCTCCTTCAAGCTTCCTTTTGCCAGTGTTTCAAATGTTTGAAGTACATCTGTGTCTTTACAAGTTGTTCTCAGGGCCCTGTGGTAGGGATGTCACTGCTATCCTAGATATCAGGTTAGTGATGGATTTTTTTTTTAGAAAAACTGAGTAATGTAGGTCATCTGGTCCAACTCCACTGCTTAAACCAGGTACGTTAGGTTCCTCAGTACAGTCACATTCTGAGTATCTCCAAAGAGGTTCCAGAACCCATCTGGGATACTTGTAACGGTGCTGGCTGGATCTCATGATGAATTTTTCTCTTTATATCTGATTGGAATTTTTCTTGCAGCAATTTCATTCTGTTGTTCCTTGTCCTTTTCATGTTCACACGAATGGAAAGTCTGACTGTGTTTTCTAGTGGGTGTTCATAGATGCATTTGAATTGAATAGATCATTCCTTCCTCTTCTTCAGGCTGAACAAATTCCTGCCCAGTTGGCACCAATCATCTTGGTGACCATTTTCTGGTCTCAGTGTAGGGTGACTCCAGGGCTGCAGCAATCCATCAGTTCTTGCTGGTACTGGACACTGGTTCCTGCAGGTCTTCCCTCTTTCAGGCTGTCGCTTCTATGTTCCTTGTAAACAAGTCCTTGCAGGAAATGGTGTTATGGAAGCTTTTGTCACCATTGATAATATTTCAACAGGGTAGTGTGGAGGATGCTCTGCAGAAGGGTCAGTCCGTGTGTGCCTGCATCCAGCTTTTGCTCACAAAACTGGGCAGCTCAGCGATGGAGGGATTGCAACACTTTCCAGCTAACTAATAATTCCTCATCTGAGACTATATTTCATGAGGCACTTGGGTTGCCATTTGCTTCCTGATGCTCATTAGCAGCAAAGTGAGAATGCTGCCCTGCAAAAGCACTGGAAAAAAGAGCTGTGCTCTGCCTTTATTAATCTGCATTTACCAGGTGGGGGAGAGAATATCCAAAGTACTCTTGTATTGCTCCAGAAGTCAAGGAGTTCAGGAATAGTGGACTGCTGTAGCGAGGAAAATCAATTACCCATTATTTCATTTTTTCTGCATCAAAATAGTCATCACTTTATCAAACTGTTTGTCTGTACTATATATCCTAAATAGCTTTAGTAAGTGCAAGTTCCAGGGGCATGTAATTGTGACAACTTGGTGTTTCACAGAGCCCTCACCACCAAGAAGCTTCAACCTCTCTGATGCCATGGCCAGTTGGTTTCCAGCAGGTCTGTACGAACCTGTCATGTGCAATACAGATAAACCCAAAGGAAAATAAAACCATTCACAATGTTTTAGACTGGCTGTCCAATATTTAACACTATAGGCAGTATCTTCCTGGTTACCAGCAACTTACATTGTGCATTCTGATGATAATTATTTCTAATTAAGGGATGACAGACATTATGTTAGTTTGTGTAGGAGTGCATTTTATTCACAAATTTCACAGAAAAGTGGCCATGAGTTGTTTTTAATATTAAAGTTTTGAGAACAACAGCAAACACAATAAATTAAATGGAAAAAATATTTCTAAATGTCTTATCTCTAGCATGGTTTTATCAAAATTATATTACACAATTACTCATCCATTTGTTTTATAATACAGTGTGGAACAGGAGACAAAGATCTCCAAAACATCATTGAGAAAAATGTTATTTATGTACTTTCAGGAAAAATATAATTAGTGAAGAGATCTTTCCACAATCTGATAGAACCAAAATAAAATCAGTGACATTTCACCAACTGTGAACATTATTATTCTAGAGTCACAAAATATTTTTTAAAGAGATATTTTTAATTTAAGGGAAAGTGATTATATTACACCCTTGTGTCTATCCCTTCCCTAATGTAAGGAATATGTAATATGAGAGCAAAGAGCATCTGAACTGAACTTATGATTGCATTCTATAAAGTGTTTTTACTCCAAAAACTCCACGGAAAGGGAATAAAACATTTTTTTGAGGACAGTATAGGAAAGTAACAGAATGGGCTAAAAACTGATGGTGGGAAGGGAAAGAAAGGAAATTTCCTGACTTCTAGGAAAAACAAGAAGACTGAATGGTTTCTTGTTTTACTAATTTATTGTAATATTTTTATCAAGGGTTTTCAGGAAAAAAAAAAATCCACCTTTTCTTCATAATCTCTGAAATTTCACTATGGATTAATTTAGCCCATTGTTATTCAGGGTCATTCCAAAAACTAGTAGGGCAGACATTTGGAGACTAAGCAGTTCTCAACAAAGTCAAGTATCATAGATGATATATTGCTTTCAGATTTATCAGAAAGGCTGAAGAGCAGCAGGGATGTCTGCCACATCTGTGTAAAGTCATTATGTCCAATCCGAATCTCATATGTGGAGAAAAAGCAAATAACACAAGTGTTGTAGCAGGGACAAAGGAAGCCTGAAAAGCAAGAAAGCTTCACTGAAGTAAACATCTCATATTCTACTCTAATCCTGCCTTTAGTGTTTCTCAAAAGCCCAGGGCTATGAAACAGTTTAAATCTGCCCACTGCCCATATGCTAATTCTTCAAACAGCTGGAAGTTCGTTCTTCCACAGTTCAGGGTCCTGACTCTGCTCCTCACCAGGTCCTCAGGATCACAAACTGCCCCAGGGCACAGTCACTACAGCCCAGGCTGCTCCACTCTCAGCTTCTGATGAGCTTATTTGTGTATGTGAGCACCAGGTCCAGGAACACTTCTCCTCTGGCACTACCTGGACCAAGACGTTGTCCTCGACACCCTCCAGGAGTCTCCCGGATTGCTCACAGCCAGCTGTGCTGCTCTCCAGGCAAACAACCTGGAGGACTGAAACCCCCACCAGGATGAGATCTTGGGAGCGAGATGCTTCTGTAACTGCAAAGAGAGAACCAACAGGGCCCGCAGGTCAGACCCCTGGAGCAGACCCCCAGCATAAGGTGCCCTCTGTTGGTGTGGTCTTTAATCTGTGCCCACAGGCTCTCAGCCTGTTCCTAGCTGTTTCTCAGACACAGCTCTTCACAATCAATCCATTCCTTAACACAGAGCACAACACACCTCCTGCCCAGCCTAGCTCTGTAAGTACACCTATTTACAGGTATTTCCCTGCTGCTTCCCAAAATGTTGGTGTTTCCTGGCTCCTCTGACACTTGGGAGTACATCCCCTTTTCCTGCCAAATCTGATTTAAAGGTCTGCTTCTAAGTCCAGCCAGAAGGTTGTAGCCAGGTGGGGGTTGGTCTCTTCTTCTAGGTAACAAGTGATAGGACAAGGAAACAACCTCAGGTTGCACCAGGAGAGGTTTAAGCTGGATACAAGGAAAAACTTCTTCCCCAAAAGGTTTATCAAGCACTGAAGAACAGGCCGTCCAGCGAAGTGATGGAGTCACCATCCCTAGAGGAATTTAACAGATATGTGGCTCTTGGGGACATGGTATAGTAGTGGTTCTTTTACACTTGCACCACGGAGACAATTGGCATGTTGTTTCATTTACAGCTTTGGGGGGGTCTGCCCACTTTGTGCAGAGAGCCTCTGGGACCTCATTCCTCAGGAGGGTTTGCACTTGTTGTGAAGATGCCCTGGCCCTGCTGAACTGGGTGGGACAAAGTCTGGGGCTTCCAGCTGGGTGATGTCACTCTGGTGGCTATGACATTACTGGGGACAACCCACAATGGGAGCTGTCCCCAGGGCCATCATCATTTTGTCAGACAGGAAATGAGGCTCTGGTGGTTGTGACATCATTGAGGATGGGGCACAACGGGACCTGTTACCAGGGGTATCCACAGGCAGCCTCAGCCCCACTGCTGCTGGACTTGGGCAACTGGCAAGTCATCATGCAGGAGGAAGGCTGGGCTGGATGTGGGACCTGGGGAATGCCCAGCATTGTTTCTAACCCAGAGGGAGAGCTGAATGCCCAGAGAGACTTTGAGGATGCGCTGGGTGCCCTCAGCTTCCTACGGCCTCCCACCCTGATGAGCCCTCTTTCCTCACACCTCCTTCAGGCCATGTCCTTGGTAACGACGCTGTTTCTGCTTCTGCTGGCTGTCCGGCCTGTCCTGAAGGAGGATAACCCCAAAGACGTGGTCATAGCCAGAAAGATGCTGGAGCGTGAGGTGTATCTGCGTCAGGAGATGATTCGCCTGCTCCAGGAGACTGAGGAGAGCACAGAGGAAGACACGCTCCTTTCCACATTGCAGTGGCAGTGTCTGTTTTGGGTGACTCTGGTAGCCCTGGTCCTGGTCACTGTGGTCCTCTGGCCAGGCAGGCCAGGGATGCGTCATGAACCTCCTCAGTTATTCACAGCCCGCTGTTTTGGTCTCCCACAAGATGTCTCTGAGTTTGAAATCAAGCTGATACTTGGTGAGCAAAATGCTTCCAAGAGCTGAAGCAAGAAAGCATAGTCAATGGCCTCTAGTCTATGATTCTGAATCATTTGTGCACCTTCACAAGGTTAAATTGATCTGTGCAGAGCCAGACGGCACAAGTTTCTATGAGGTGGCAGTGGTAATTGCCAACAGACTCCTCTCTTTGGAATAATATAACCCCATGGCTTCCTCTCTTTTTACAAGTGCCATCAGAGTGCCACCTCTTTCCAGCCAATCCAGTCTCCCCATCTCTGCTGTCGTAATGCAAGTGTGAATCTGGAGATTTGCACTTTTCCAGGGATGAGAATTATATAAGAAACAACACTTGGTGTGAAACCCAGGGGTGGGTACTTGGGCACACAGATGTATCAGCACTGCAGACTATGAGCAATGCAGATCTGAGACTCCAGTGTAGCCTTTTTCCTGGCTTTTGGAACACATTGCTCTGCAGGCACGGCGTTGCCACTTCCAGCAAAGCCAGAATGATTCCACAGGGATCAATGTGGAGACTTGTGGAGCTGCAGCTCCTGGTTACAGGGATGCTTTTGGGCAGCAGGAGATGAACTGCAGGAGGTAGCAGCAAGGACGGAGCCACACCGCACACCAGGCTGCTCTCATGCCGGCTCAGGTCAGGATGTGCCCAGTGAGGTTTCCACTCATCACCTCAGGATGGTGCCTCGAGGGAGCTGCCTCCAGCTCCTCTCGCAGCCCTAAGAAGGTGCTGTCAGAACCAAGAGTGTGGGGGTTTGCTCTTCTCTTACCTCCTCTTTTTCCTCAGGCCCTCGGGAGGACAACAGCTCAAGACAAGGAAAGGAAAGGGTTTGGACTGCTGTGTAAATAAAGAGCAATGTATTGATAACCTGAAGTAAAGGTTTCCATTAAGAAATCTTCATTAAGAAATTTTCACTAAGGGAGAGTGCTGCTGTAATGAGGAGGTATCTTAAAGGACAACTCGACTATTGCAGGGTAAAACAAATGTCTGCAATAACAAACAACAAGAAACCTAGGAAAAAATCCCAGGCTGTGTTACTCCATCCCTTTAACACCTTTAACCTTGCTGCTGGAAAAGGATCAGATTCCTTTTTCAACCTAGAATGCACACCTCAATTGAGATTTTTTTTGGTTTTGAGAGAGAATGTGCACTGTGGGTATAGGGCTGTTTGTGACAGCAGCAAACTCAAATGTTGGTAATGTCCTTTCCAAAGAGAACAGATCCACTCCCCTGCTCAGATTTAATGTGGAGTCTTGTCCAGCATCTTCAGCTTCATAGCCCTGGCACAGATGTGGGAGCAGCCCCTGAAGGGATGCTGTGACCCAGGAGGGCATGCTGCAGCCAATGAAGGGATGCTGTGGACCACAAAGGGATGCTGCAGCTCAAGAAGGGATGCTGCCTGCTCCTGGCAGCAAGTTGCCATGGCTACAAGGTGAGGTGCTTTGGGGGGAAAAAGGAAAAGATGAACTCTGGCAGGCCTGCCAGTTTGAAGCCTGCCCGGGGAGCCACGGTGATGCCTTGTGTGGAGAGGACAAGGGTAGGAGAAGCTCTAACCCCTTGAAAAGCCACTGCCTGCACCAGGGCTCCCAGCTTTGCTGTCAGATGCAAATTTAGAAAAGGAAAAAATCATTAATTCAAACCTGATTAGTTCATTTTCTCATTCCTCACATACACTCCTTAGCCTTTCAAGATTAATTAAAAAGGGCCAGAAAGGTTGTGCTGGCAAGGGGAGCACACATCATTCTCCTCACAGCAAACACCAGATTTTGTGCTACAAACAGGGGAAAACAACCTGTGTGTCATGAGACAGCAAAGTGTCTGCTCCTTCCTTATGCTGGGTGTCCACACCTGGTGCTGCTGATCTTCAGTGATACATATTCAAGATTGTCATGCTTTGTTGTTATTTTGTTGTTGTTTGGGGTTTGTTTGGTTGGTTTGTTTTTTAAATATTGCATTTTAAATATTGCATTTTAGAATATTTTGAGTACTGTGAAAACTGCTCCAGGGGAGTGGAATTCTACAAAAAATTTATTCACTCTTCACTGGTTAAGCACTGGAACAGTCTCCTCAGGGAAACGGCTGAGTCACCATCCTTGGAAGTGTTCAAAAAATGAGTAGACATGGCACTTCACAAAATGGTTTGATGGGCATAATGGTATTTGGCTTAAGGCTGGCCTTTATGATCTTGGAGGTCTTTTCCAACCTTAAGGATTCTATGATTTTATGACCAGCTTAAGCTTACATTAGTTGAGAGTTCAGCTGGCCATCTCTTGGCTTGTTTGCTTCTGAAAATCCTTTGGCCATGCCCTCACTGCAGGACTAGCTACTCCTGCTCCCCAGAAGTCCTTCCTGGGGGCAGGTTCTGGGAATGGCCAGCTTTCCCTAAAACGATGATAAAGAATGATGGAGAAAATCTGATTTTTTAGAAAAAGGCACATGGTTCTGTATGCCCTATTTTTCAAACTCATGTAACTGCAGCACTTTTCTGTAAAATTGCAGAAAAGTTATGTACCCTGAGTTCAAATGGAATTTTAAAAATCTGTGTTTGATGACTTACTATGAATCCTAAGCGAAATGGCAATTTAAATTGGACAGATCCATCTTGCAAATCTCTGGAATATTTATTGCTACAGAACTATTGTATCTTTTTTCTTGGCATTTTTTATGTTAATTTGTCAATAATCTGTTGCTCACAAATGTAGCCAAACAAGGTAAGACTAGAATTTTAGAATTTTTTTTTTCCTCTTTATGTGGAATTTTGTGGAATTAAACCTTGGAAATTATTTTACCTGTCTCTGTAAAAATATTACTTTTCCTTTCAGTATTTTGCATGGGCAGTACAGCCTCATGTCTGTCAACAGGACAAAACTATATCAAGGCTTTGCTTCTCAGGCTGTGAAGGTGGTTGTGATCAACTAACACCAACTTCACTCAGAAAAACAGCAATTATTTTCTCCTGCCTATTAAATACTGCATGTTACTTGTGTTTTCTAAGAGATTGTGAGTTTGTTGCATCTTAGCTAAATATTTTTATGACCCTAAATGTACCAGTATTCCCACATGCAGTTTTCATAGAAAGTACTCTGTTTTCTTGCAAGTTGTACATCTCCAAAGAGGATAAAAACCCTTTCATATTTCACAATATTTTTTTGTTTGTTTTATTTTGTTTTGTTTGCTTTATTTGAGAAAAGCAGAACAGTTTGCTCCTGTCTGTGGCAAAGCTGGTACCCATTCTTTGTGCTTCTTACTGAAGGACTGGTTTCAGGGCCTGCATCATCCAGTACTTTTTAACCAGGAATTATTTGGGCACTAAAACCCAACAACAGTGGGTTGTTGAGAGCAGCAAGTACTTTGCCCTTGGTAAGTACTTCCTTGAACATCAACCAGTAGCAGTCCAAGGAATCATAAATTAATGTTATTTTGCTCACAAGGAAAAAAAGGCATCATGCTTTCCTTTTATTGCTAAATAACATAGCTCTTCACAGTGAGGTAGCCAACTGATAGCAATCAGGAGAGATAAATAAGAAGAATTTGCAACCTTTTCATTGTACCACTTGTTCAATGAAGCCAGCTGCTGCTGCTTGTCCGCTTCATTTCTCAAGATACAGTCACACTAGCTTCTCTACTAACTTTAAATTTAATTTCCTGAATAGTCAATGCCTTTTAAAGAGTGCAGTGCTGGTCTTCCCCAGCCAATATTCTTTCAAGGTATTGTGAATCACAGAGCTAGAAAACGCAGATGTGCAGGGAAAGTGACACATTTTGCTGTCCTACTTATGGCTCAAGTCAGGGAATAAAAGTAATGAACAGGATATAATGCAATATGGGAACAGCATTGTCACTCAATAGCAAACTCCTTTCATTATTTACAAAAAGCTTTAATGTACTTGTGGATATAAAAAGTGAGTGGCAAGCCAACAAAGGAGTTATTTTGTACCTCTGAGATGCCATTGATTACTCTGACCTGGAGCAGCTGGTGAGAATGTATTTTCTAGGAACATTTCACCAGCTGGAAATTACTGTACAGGAACATGTCAGCTGCAGTGAGGAATCCATGCACATAATGCTTCAAAAGGTTTTCCTAGAACCTTTTATTTCAGCACAAAACAATGTGTACCATGGATGCCCTACCAGCATTGTCATTTTTTCAGCTAGAGTTCACCTCAGGCAGGAAGGGAGACATATTGCTTCAAATTTATAGGGGAGATACTACTGGTTTCTTGGAGGAGCTGTTGACTGCCACCACACCTACTGAGGTCTTGGTCCCAGACACAGCATGAATGCGGATGCACTGCATGTACAGGAAGATTTGGAACGCTAACCCACAGCCAAATCCACTTGTGCACTCTTAGGCAGCACTGGTCTCAGGTGGGATTTGGCACTAATAGCTGAGAGATGATAAGGAGCAGGTTTTCCCATTTCCATTCAGCTGTTACTGCCTACATGTGTGTTTACTGAGCATCACTACAAAGCTGGAGCATGAGGCTTTAAATTCACCTGTGATTTTACTTGAATGTCACTCACAGTTGGATATCACAACTCACCTCCTCAATAGCCAAGCCTCCAGACTTCAAAACCCCACAGCAGGGAGCATGTGCTCAGTCCTTGTCACCCTAAAGGAACATTATTTCAGCTGAAAGTCAATAACATCCAGCGACAGAAATAAGCACCACATCTTTTGGAGTTTCTGAGATGGGGAAAAAATTCCCTCATTATCTACTAAATGAGTGGTGGATCTGACCAGAGACAACAACAAAAGCATGTCCCCTCCTGGAAGTGTTGTTTAATGGACAAAAGTTTCTTTCCTTTGGCAATACAGAAGATCACAGCCATGAAAACTATCACAACAAGTCACTGCAATGATTCCCCTCGTAATCTCTGCAAATAAAGAGGGACTTGAATACCCTCACCTTTATTAGCAGAAATCCCAGAAGATCCTCTTGCCATTAACGTCATATAAGAGGATAACCTGCCTCTGGCTTCTCAGATTCTTCTTAGGCTTCTTCTTAGGCTTCTTTTTCTCCCTCTACAGGGTTATCAAGAATAAAATATGAATACTCTTCAGAACAAAATTGGCTGAAAATGGTATCTAGGGATAAGCAAATATCAAGAAAGTTAAAAATGCATATCTCTTGGATATTTATTGGCTTCTCAGGGATAAGAAAGCTGCTTTAAGTTGGGAAAACCTTTCAAGGAATAATTTGTGGAAGAAGCAGGAAACTGTCATACTTACTCCAGAGCTGCTCAGATCTGATACTTTGCAAACATTCGGAAATTTTGTACAAATGGCCCACACCTCCATTTCACATGGAAGACATCTGAATAACAACTTCCACAGAAATAGAACACTCCATCATGCTGGTGGTGTTCCTTTCCAGATTTTACAGTATTGCCCAACTAAGTAGGAATTCATGCCTAAATTTTCCATTGCAAAACACTTCTAGTCCAAGAAAATATTTAGGCAAATCACATAAACTAAGACTCCAAGTAAATATATGTGCCAGCACATATTGAAATTAGATGTAATATAATACCATTAAAGAAAGGATGTAATAAAAGGCAAATAAATGTCTATCAGGCAGTTTTAGAGGCACAGAATAATACAATAATGTTGTTACATTTCAAGTTTCTTTTGCAAGCCTCATGTTATTAGCTGCTTGAGAGGTGCAGTTTTTCAAGGCAAAATGTACTTCTTGCTGATAATTTTAGCTTTAAATTGAAAATTACCTTTAATTTTTTGTATTTTTTAAGAATAACAATAATATTAGCTGTAGGGAGTTTCTATAAGTGTGTTAAGGGATTTTAACACACCATGAAACCTTCCTCTTCTCCTGACAACACTCTGCTGAAAGGTCCCAATGCCTGCATACGATATCTCCAGTTTTCTGTGCCTGTGCAACCAACAAGGACTCCAAAGATGCCATTTCTAGCTGCTGCTCCTGTTGTCATGGAAACAGGTATCAGAAGTAGGTACTTTTAAACTAATCACAGTTTCATGTAAAAAAATGAGAAACTGTAATTGTTGTATGAGTGTCCCTCCTATTTTTTTTTAAATACTATCTTTGATAGATAATTTCCCTCCATCGATTATTTGCTGCACTTTTGGTGCACTCATTGGAGTGAGAGCTAAGGAGTTCCAATCCATGCATGTGTGAGGCGCTTGGTGCAGTCTCCAGGTAACAAATTACCAGTCCTTATCATATCTTTTTATAATTGATGTCGTATTAATCTGCTAGAGCTACTGCAATTGTTTAGAAATTCTAATCTATTTTAGGACATTACTGAACCCAAAATCCAATCACTCACTTCTACTTATTTCCTGGCAGCTTTTTTGTTGAAGTATGACCAGTGTCATACCATAATAGACTGGCTTTCCTCACTTGCTGAGTATCCAAAAGTCACTTGTATTTGGATCAGGTCTGGCTGGGTCCCACCAGCCTCAGCCAGTCTGGTAATATCCACTGGCCAGTGAAAAGAAGAGCAGCTGCAGATGATCCATGATTTTTTTGGCCCAAAAGGCAACACTGGTCCCAGTTTCAAAAACAAATCTGCCTCTCTATGGGATCTTTTTCAATAAGCTGATCTAACAGAGGAGACAACCAGATAGCCAGAAAGAAAAATAGTGAAATTCTGACTTCTGTGATGATATACCAGTTTAATCTGGGAAATTGTGGGTGTGAAATTGTCCACCTAATCTTAATGTAGCTACATACCTATGAAGAGCATGATTAGATTGCAGAAAACCCAAAATCATAAGGTGAAATGAAGCATCTGAATTACTAAGTGGGCAGGTGCAATCCATATAACAGGAGCAAGTAATCATGGCTTAGTAACAGAAATAAGAGGTCTGTTACTGGAAATGAAGGATATCTAAAACAGGGAGAACACAAGCTATGTAACCAAGTTTTCATGCAGACACCATTATCTCCCTACCTGCTACCTTTCCAATCACACAGTTCCATCTGACAAAATGTGAGGATTGTAAGACCCACGGGAAAATGTCACAGACCTCCTAGATGTGATGAAGACAGTACTAGTTAAACAAGAAACCATCATATCTTGCTGATTATAGGCTCTAGACATGTATTTCAAAGATAAAAACTTTTGGTGAGACCCTTACACTGAGCAGTATTTTCCTTAAACAACCTGGACTGTCAGAGGAGACAAGTGCTACTGGGCTAACTGGGGTACAATAATATAAAAGATCACAACAAATGATCTGCCATACCAAGAGGTAAACTGCTTAATATCCTGCTCAAACTTCTCCAGATGCTGGAGGACGGGTGCAGTTACAATAAACTGCCTTCTGTAAAAGAACTAAGTCCTACTTTTTCAAAAAGCATAAGAGTTTGTTTCTCATGAATTGAGCTCCTCGAGTGAAAAGCAAATGAGAAGTATTAAGCAAGTTATCATTTGGGTGTAAATGAGGAAACAATTTCTGGCATTCCGACTGCTGATAGGGAAAGCCTGCAATGCAGATTGCCATACTTTAAAAACCTGATGACAAAAATCCAGACGAGTCATGATTAATAATCATTCTTCACTATCATGACTAAAAATAGTCCTACAGAAGGCTCAAATGATGATTTTTTTCCCCTACTTCACTAAGTCTCTGAAGAATCTGTAATCCACAATGCAGCATATCAATATTTATTTTATAGATCCTCTGAAGACAGTGTGTTTCAGCTGCCAGACAGACTATTCACTACTGTGCTGGTGGCTGTCCCACAGTGAATGCAGGACCCTGCCCCCACAGCAGCTCTGAGGGAAGGGGAGGCTGCTGGTCCTGAACCACACCTGAACAGTCCTGACCAGGCCATTGGGGGCTGCAGCCCCTGCCCAAACTGAGTTATACTCACCAATGTCCCCAGTCCAGTCTCGATGTCCTGGACAGGCCTTGGAGCTGTACCATAGGTGGATGGACCCCAAGAATGCACATTTTAGCTTGCCTCCAGCCTGTTTTTGCCCCTGGATCCTGCATGGAATTTGGACCCATGTACTAGCCGTGTCTATAACCCTGTCTCCATTTGCTCTGGATCTGAATTTGAATCCTGGATTTGGTTCATTACTCGCCTGGTCTGGGACTGCTATGAACTCTTACCATCATCCATCTCTGTCTACCACGTTCAAACAGGACATGAAGACATTAAGACAGTCTTCCTATGCACACAGGCTAAGAGAGCCGAGACTGGCCAGCCTGAAGAAGAGAAGGCTCCAGGGAGACCTTAAAGCACATTCCAGTACCTAAAGGGGGTAATAAACATAAGGAAGAGTGACATTTTACACAGGCAGATAGTAATACGATAAGGGGCAATGGTTTTAAACTCAAAGAGAAGGGATTTAGATTAGATGTTAGGAAGGACTTCTTTACTCAGAGGGTGATGAAGCACTGGAACAGGTTGGCCAGAGAAGATGTGGATGCCCCATCCCTGGATTCAAAGGTTGGATGGGGCTTGGAGCAACAAGGCCTAGAAGAAGGTGCCCCTGCCCATGGCAGGGGAGGCTGGAACAAAATTGTCTTTAAGGTGTCTTCCAACCCAAACCATTCTGTGATTCTAAGTTCAGCCATCAGTGAAGACACTGACCAGGCTGGAATCACCCTCTGCTCCTGGCTCACATTCCCTTACGGAGCAACCAGACCTTGCTGCTCCCTGACAATTATTTTGCAATCCCCAAAAATCTTTAACTTTCCTTCTGCCTTTATTCTGCCCATAGGAAAATAGAAAAGAATTAATTAAATGATACTATTTTATTTCCTTTGTTAAGAACAACAGGGCAATACATATGAGATCATTTTACAACAGGACCTTGATAAAGTATGTACCCTGTTTTTTAGACTTGGCACAAACCAAGGAGCCATAGGGACTGAACTAATTTGTGGTCAATAGAACCGGGGCTGAAACCTAAAAGATGAGAAAGACAAAAAGAAATCTTTTGTCTTCAGCCAGACAGGCAGGAGCTCTGTAGCACACAGACACAGGCGATTATCTCACCAGCTGTAGAGGCTTTAGCTGCCTGCACAAAAAGAGCTCTTTATTAACAAATGAGATAAATACACTTAGGTTTTGCAAATAAAGCCGTAGGACCAGACTAATGCTGGGAGCAGCCTTATACCATCCTTTCCCATTCAGTGCCTGCAGATGATGCAGGGCAAGTTTCTCTTCTCTGTTACCAGAGCTCCCCTTTGTGTCAAACATCTGAATAACAGCTTTAGCTGCACAATTTACTAAGCATCTGCCTCAGGTCCAGTCTCCCAGGTTCTGGCATGCAAGGGCCATGTGGTCACTAAACTCAGAGTACAGTGGAGCATATTTACTACATGTTGGAGTGCAAGCACAGTACTGAAATACTCTGATAGAAAAGTGTGTAACCTATTTTATTCTTACAGCCATTAGGAGGGGTTCTGAGGCGAAAACCAAAGGCAGGTCACCTGGGAAGAAAAACCACTCTATTGTACATTCACAGTCTACTGATCTCACACCACGCACCTGCAAACTGCTTTGCCTTTTAACATTTTTGGTTTTACCAGATTAAATCCACAGATGGTTTTGGTACTAGGGCAAATGGCAGAATAAACAGTTAGATCCACAAAGTTCTTGTTCAAGTTAATGGAACTATAAATATTCATAGAACAGGCCTGAGTGTCAGGTTGTGCTTAATTCACAGGCTGTTGAATTCAGTCTAACATGCTTCCCCCCTTTTTTTTTGAATGGTGTAGAGGACTTTCCAAATAAGCTGCAGGATATCTGGACTCTTCCAGGAGAGACTTCTGACAATATTACCACTTGCAGGACATGGCACTGCCAAAACATTTCTTGAAGAGCAATGGTTTGCAAGGAAGGGACTAATACAAGAGAGCTCACATTGCTTTCTATAAATAACTGGCTCCCTCCAAGTAGAATTGGGAGCATGGAAAGGCCTTGGCCAAAATGCTGTCCGGCCCAGCCAGTTCTGCTCCTGAAGCTCAGGGGAGCATGTGCTCCGCTGGGAATAATGCCACTGTCTGAATGTGTCCAGCATGTGCTGCCACTGCCACTTGTCATGAGAGGGTGGGGAAAGGTTCAGCTCATATCCATCGCTCCCTCGGGAATGGAAGCGACAGCACTGCCTTTTACCAAGAGAGTCCTTCAGGATTGTTTAAATACGGCTGTTGAGGGGTTGTGGGAAAGCACAGAGAGAGTGAGCTTGTGACATTCGTTACACACAGCTTCAAATGTCCTTTCTGCTCGGTGCAGATTTTCAGCCTGTGCTGACCTTCACCAGTACCAGATGCAGCATCTGCCATACCTGTGCAGTAAGGGACATATTCAGAAAGCCTAAAACCACATTTAAAGTGATTGCTTTCAGCTGGCCCCTCGACTTTCAGAGGGCTCAGCCCATAGGGAATAGCCTATGGACATAGCTGACAGGTAACCTAAGCTAGACCTCACTGAGAAAAATAAAATAAGTTCTTTGTGAAATTCATATTTCTCCAGGAAAGAAGCACTGATTCCTGGTCTTGCTGTTTGAGGTGCACTTACTTTGAACTCATGCTATAACCAAAATGTTTCTCACTATTTCAGAAAAGATGACTAATTCTTCTTCAGAGCTATTTAACAAGAATAGAAATTCTGCGTGCATCCAGAACACTTTGTAAAAGTTAAAAAAAATCCTAAGCAACTTACCTTCCTCCAAGTCTTTATTTGCCTTGGCTGGCACCTACTGTTACTGTTTGTTTGAGGTTTTTTTTCCACAGGGTCAAGCACCTACATTGTGACGTTTGTATCATTGTACCACAGATGTTGCATCACCTGTGATAACAGAAGTCACTGACAGTCACAGAACAAATGGCAAGATTCCCACCAACTTCAGTGGGCTGGGATGCCACAGCATGTTCCATCACAACACCACAAGAACAGCACTATCCTAGAACCCTGCCACAGCAGACTGACACCCAAAACCAAACAAGAGACTTTTTAGCCTGTTATCTTGGTCAAAGCTTGAATGGTTGGCCTAAGGATGGGTTTTGGTGTGGGTACTCTTCGCATCACTCATCTCTTTATTTGTTCATTTCTTAACCTGCCATAAGGAAGTATTTGAGATCTGCTGATTCTGGGTCATGGGACATAATTTTTTTACTTCAGCATTGTCATGAGCAGTGTTTGCTGCCAGTACCTTCAGGAAAATCCCTCTTCCTCCCATCAGAAACATCAGCTCTCACTGGGGACGTAATGTGGGTGTACAAAGTCTTCACTAAACTCTAGATTAAAAAGTAATCAGGCTGACTGGAATTTTAGCCTCTTTCTTTGATGATAGCAACCTTGCTGTAACAAATCCCACAAAAGAAAACAAAATAACATTCTGCACTTCTTAAAATAAAGTGCTGAAAAAGTATGAAGTTTTATAAGAAGCAACTGACAGGAGGTTATGTTGTCCTTTTCATGTACTAATTAACTGCTCATTCTGCTCTGTAAAGCTGACTCAGAAAGGCTTTATTGATAGGCAATGCTCTGGGTTTATAAAATAAATTCTGTTTCCTGACTGGTCAAAGCATACATTCAAGTAGTACCAAGAAGAAAAGCTTCTGAAGAATATTGTCCTGTAGTGGGATTGCCCGCTGTTCTGGTTTGGCTCAGAGCTTCCTAGCTTGAGATGGACCTGAGGAGGGAGATATGCAAGTGTTAGAGATGGCTAGAGCAGAGGGGCACAGTCCAGCATGAGTGGTTCAAGGAGGCAATAGCTGAGACAAAAGGGAAAAAGCAACATCAATAAAGGAGATATGAAGGTGGCTGGACACTGGAATAGGTTGCCCACAGAAGTTAGGGGCTCTGCATCCTTGGCAATCTTCCAAGCCCAGCTGGACACAGTTCTGGACAGACTGACCCTGCTTGAGTAGAGCAGTTTGACCAGAGGTTCTTAAGAGGTCCCTTCCATCCTCGGCTGGCTCAACAGCAGAGATCAGCTGGATCCAGAGGTCAGGACTGATAAGAAGAAAGACATTACCAAAGCTTGCTACAGTAAGTCCAGGAACCATTTTTACAAAGATATTATGACATGAATGCCTCATATGTTCCAAGGTGGTAAATAGATAATTTCTGAAGGGACCACTTATACAATCAAATTCCTAATATGTAGCAGCCAACTCCACATAAGAAATGCTAAAAGCTCCAGAGTTCACCGTCTTCCTCAGAAAGTATCAGGGAAGCATGGACACTTGAACTATGCCCACATTTTCGAATTTCTTCACACATGAAGACACTCCCCTTCAGACTTTTCCAATTTTATAGCCACAGGGAGCACTGTAGAAGCAGGCCATTGGCTCATGTTTATCTATTTGCCCTTCCAGCCTGGAGTATTCTGACAGATTAAGGAAGGAACACGCCGTAGGCACCTGGAAGAACCGTTCCCATAAAAATTTGGAAAGTACTCCTGCTAAAAAGGCTTCAAACACTCTAATTCAGTTTGCCCGTGATGGTATTTGGTGAGTGATCTCTCTCAGTCCTTATCTCAACTCATGAACCTTCATTATATTTTCTCTCCCCTGTCCAGGTGTGGAGGGGACTGACAGAGAGGCTTTGGTGGGTGTCTGGACCCAGACATGGCCACCCACTACACCTGTGTAATGCTGTAATGCTGTTCACTCACTCCAAGTCAGTCTGTTCAGCTTTAAACCCAAATTCATCTTGCAATCAAGCTGCCTGGTTTCCAGTCCAAGCTCAGAAGTACATGATTATGTTATGGTGATATTTGGGACAGTTAGAAAGAAAGCCTGAGCTCATCCAGATGCTCAGCACAGGCTCTGCCACATGTACCCCACAGAGCAGTTTGGCAGGACATCAGCAGCCCACCAGACTCCCCCATTCCCTACTTCCCAGGGCTTTCAAGTGATGTTGTATGGCAAATGGCAAGCAGACAAATTGGCCAGTTCTCCTTCATAGAAGCCCTCTGTTGTAACATGATATAAATCTTCCAAGTCTAAGCCTAAACCATCTGTAAGATGGGTACTGGTAGGAAACAGCCAGGAGAAAAGCCAAGGACCATATCCCAACAGTTTTTCCAGCTCATTGAGCAGTGCTGAGGCAACTGAGAATGGTAAATCACAGAGACTAAAGGAAAGTATGAATGTATGCTTGTGTTTGTAAGCA
The DNA here is from genome assembly GCA_013390045.1 of Picathartes gymnocephalus. Taxonomy (NCBI): domain Eukaryota; kingdom Metazoa; phylum Chordata; class Aves; order Passeriformes; family Picathartidae; genus Picathartes; species Picathartes gymnocephalus. Next base: position 28,942 of record WEKY01008905.1, on the reverse strand, counting down.
ATTTTAGCTCTAACATGGATGTTCTCCCCTCTGTAATAATCACACTTAAGTAAGAGATAATAAACCTCACACTGAGAGCTACCAGCATCAGTTCTTACACTTAAAAGGTAATTGTGGAATGCTTCACACTGGGTGCAGTGACGTGGGGAAGGAGTTGTAGCTGCTGAGACATGAGCTGAGGGCAGTACAGATGCACATACAGCTCCTCATGCCCAGATTCTTGCCAGCAACCACACAGACCCCTGACCTCTCAGGATTCACACCCCTACTCCACCCTAAAGCTTCCCTATACGCAGCAAGAGAAAGCACCCCAAAATAATCCTTTCCTGTGTGACTAGCACCTTAGGTTATTGACAGATTAGTCAATTCAATTCCACTATAGAGCCTCTTTTAGCTTGAATTTATGGTTCTTCAGCTGCAGCTGTGAGAGATGTCAATGCCACAGGAGTGGAGAGGCTTCCCCCAACTCTCAGTAATCCAGCCCTGATGTATAGCAGTAGCACAGCTGAATATGCTGAGTTCAAAAGGCTTAATTCTATTACTGGTGCAAATACAAAGTTATCTACATAAAATCAATTGAAATATTTATGTTAATAATGCCACTGACAGACTCCTTTTCAACAAAATCTAAGCCCTTGGCCTGGATGAGGATGGTGGTTTCCCTTTATAGGATAACCAGTTATTATTTTTTGTACTTTTCACTCTTAAAATGCCATTAATGTTGCTAACATCAGTGATGATGAACAATAACGTCACACCTCAAGAGAAATCCACTGGTAAGGGGGTGAAGGCGTGATAACACAAATTTCCTAAACTAACAGGCATAGAATTAACGTCACTGATTTCAACAGCAGTTGGATCCAGCTAAGCCAGAATTGTTGGAGAGGGATTTTGGCCAAAAAACATATTACAAAGTGCTTTCCCAAACCCGAAAAGTATTCCTGCACAAACAGCAAAAACAGAACCAGCCATGTTCCATCCAACAAATTCTGGGATACTCCCCTTCTTCTCACAGAGCTGGGCATCTCCATGGAAAGCAGGAGATGGAACAGTGCTGAGCCACACCTGGGAAGGTGACGTGGGAGCACAAACCACCCCACGGAGGACCATGGGTAACAGATGGCTGTAGAAGTAAAGGCATCTTTCTTCAACTCCATCCTCATGGTCTGATCCTTTGAACTCAAAACCATTTTTGGGCACTCAGCATCACTGTGGAAGCAGGCTGTGGGGAGCTCTCTGCTTAATCTTTTCCCAAGGCGGAGGAAAAAAAAATTTTTTTTCTTCAGAGTCCTAAGTCTCAGCATGCTTTTCTGCCCCCTGCCATCCAGAAACACCAGCTAGTAAGCACATTGCAAATTAAACTGCTCTAAACCATGGCAGCAACTCAGATCATACTGCTTATCTACTCTTATTCTGACAACCCATCATGAATGTCCACAGGGTCAATGCCTGAACCAGTGTCAATGTTACATTGCAGGAGAGGTCTCAGGGCACAGTCTGTTTGTCTTGTTGACTCATTGCTACAATATCGTCTTTGCTGATCCTGTATGATTCTTATGGGGATTCCTTCAGAACCTGCCTGCCTGCCCTACACTGCTCTGGCAGGCACAAGCGACACCAGAAACATCCCAGCTTGGCACAGCTCCTCTTGGAAGGATTATTCATTTTCTTCTCCAGGCTTCTAGGCCACAAAGAGGAATCATGGGCCAAGCAGACTTCTCCCTGCTGAGCTCACTGTATTTCTATTCCACTGCAAGTCTACAGGCTCCAAATCTTCCTGTGGCCCAGGCAGCACCAGCCACAGTCTCTGTCTCTGTCTCAGGAACAGTTTGGAGCACAGGCTCATCACATTTTAATCTGCAAAACATTGGGCCTCCAGAGCAGAATTACTACATACACAAGCATCTGCACCATGGTGCTCAGGCTACAGATGTCAAAATGCAAAGCTTCAAAATAGAGAGGACCAGAAGGGTTCTTATTGTGCTTTTTGCCAGCTATGGCTGACATAGGATGAAACATTACCACTGCCTTTCTCAATTATTTAAAGGTCTTGGGGACAGGAGTAAAGGACAGACCATTCCCTGGCATAGACTTTCTAATGAGATCTTCAACTGTTTGATGAATCAGGAAGCTCAGCGAGAGCTCACAGCAGCAGACATGAGCAAGCCTTGCTGTTCTTTTGAGAAATCTTTCTCCCAGATATGTGCAGGACAGGCACTAGAGCTCTGCTGAGTTGTGAGGTTAAATCACTGAAATCACTGCTTTTCCTCCCTAATGCAGCTGAGCGTGAGGGAAGGGACACTCCACAGCTTCAGGGCAAACATTAGCAATGTGTCTCTGAACAATGTGCCTCACCAGGCTCTGCCTCATTTATTAATGGAGCAGTTCTTGGTCTAACTACCAGACAAATCACTCCGCTCTTAGGCAAAAGAAGGGAGAAGTCCTCTGGATACACACACTGTTAACTAAAAATTTTCAGCCAAAGAGAATTAGGAGGGGGTGGAAATGGCAAGGTAGTTCATCACAGCTTCATTGCTTCAGTTTGTATTCTGCTTTAGGCAATCAATACTCCCTTCTTCCTCAGCAACCTTGTCTGGAAAATGTGGTAATACACGACTCACAGGCAGGTTGGGACATTGAATTAGGCTGTTGTTTACTGCACGGAGTGCCCCAACATGCTGTAGAAGTATTAGGAATGGTTACTATGTGAGAGAGGGAACTACTTAGAAAATGGTTTCTTTGATCTGAGTTCTCTCCTAACATCAAAGAGTTGGGACAACCTAGGGCCCACATTTATCAAGCACTCTGGCACTGTTCTCAGTGGAATCAAGTGTGACACAAAATTCTCCAGTCTGTTACCAAGACCTTCCGCGGGATCCCTAAGACGTCAATAGGAACTGTTGGATTTCTGTGTGAAGGTAAGATGATGTAGCTAAAGGAAGGTAGCTGGAAGAACAAGAAAAACAGCCAGTGGAAAATTCACTCAACTATACAAATTTGTGTCATTGGCATAGTAACACAAGTGGAAATTCAGAGATAATCTGAGCTGGTTATTGCTGTCTTTAGAGTGACAGATAAACAACGGTCTATACAAAACTCCTGCATAGTAGGCAAGTGATCAGCAAGGTGAGGAAACCATTTGAGAAGTCTATTTGTTACTGCCACTTTGTGGGGCACAATCAGTTTTACCTCCCTCTCAGAAATACCTACGATGAAAGTACTCTTCACAGGTTTTACAAAAAACCAGTTTGTTGGAGTTAAATCTGTGCTTGAAGTGATTTGGGTAATTTGTCGGCCTTTGCACTGAAGTGGACAAAGAGAACTCCAAGTATCTGTTCTGCTGGTTCAGCCATCAGACCAGGAACCCCGAGGAAGCCAGAGAGCAAACACCATCCTAACCCAGGAGAGCTACTTTTGTAGTGACTGCCCAACAGCTGGCTGTGTCACCACCTCCTTATTTCAGTGATGCAATACATGATATGGCTAAACAGATTAGGAGACAACTACATTTGGGAAACACTTTACAATGGAAAAAATCATAGCTCTAGCCATCTACTATTTCATTAACACAGCTTAGCTATAAGGGCTGTTTCAAAGAGTGCACGTTGAGCTCAACCTCAAGCCTTACGTCAAAGCTCAGTCATCCTCTGATCAAAGGGAGAGTGGACCAATAGCATGTTTTGTCACTGTTAGCCCATGACAAAACTGTGTCCCTCATCGTGGTAGATAAAGGTACATTCTTGGGTAATGTCATTCATTGTTCAGGGGGGCATCTCTAACCAGGAAAAGTTCCCCAAAAACATTTGAAGTATCAAAGTCTAAGACTGGTTTTCTGGTGTGCTCCTGAAAACAGGTTTTCTCAAAACCTCTTTTCTGACCAACATTTATAAAACTAATCTAACTTTTCTGGTCCTCCCCCTTCACTAGAGACAATGTCCTATCCTAGCCATCCCACCTAATGGGTAAAGCACAGCTTAATGTTCTTCCTCACTTTGATGGTTTGGGGTCAGTTTCTCATGACAAATCACAGGTTCTGGGGCCCTGTGTCACCAGGGGCACAGCTGTTAGCTCAACAGTAACACTGAAAGTCTTTCTGGCATGTATTTTGCAGCCTTCAGGGTTTTTTTAAAGAGCAACCTTCATAACTTTTGACATATTGGGTAAGAGGGGGTGGATGCAAAGGTAAACAGTCACACTGTGGGAGTTGCCAAATCAAACCCAGGGATTCTGGCAGGGAGGTGAGGGAGGGAGAACAACTGTCCTGGGGCAACACGCAGAGCAGAGAGAACTCTCTTACACTGAGGCTTCAGCCTATCCCAAAGTAACTGTTTTTATCCTTTATCCTAACAACCATTAGGTAGTAAGTCTGCTTTGGTACTGAATGCATGAAACATTGATCTTTGCTGTCAACTTTGTAAACATTTTCACGATGTTTGTCTCCTTTGCACTGTGTTTCTCTGAGAGTTCCTATACGTGGATAGGAACTTTAACTTTTTTACTGCATTTCAGTGCTAGATATGGCTCTGAGCTGGGCAGAAAGGTCTGTTCAGCCATTTCTCATCACATAATCCCTTTTTTGTTCCTTTCCCTGTCCTTTTCCAGCATTTTGATCTCAGGATGAAAATTAAGAATAAATGTTAAAGAATATGTTCTTACTTAGAGACATGACAGATACTTAGAGACAACTTTTAAGGAAAAATCCCAGCTTGACTGCCACATCAGACAAGCTAGAAATACAAAAGGAAAATCCCAGCATGACTGCCACATCATACAAGCTAGAAATACAAAAGGACTTCCTGCTCTGACAAAAGAAGATTAGTCTGATTTTCTGGCATAAGTGTATGTAAAATTCATGAGTCTGTCCCTTCCTGAAAATTAGAATCTGGATCAAAACTAAAGAAGTAATAGAAGAAGTTGTTTGGAAGTATTCTTAGTTCCTTTCCTGCAATAAATTTGGGTAATATTCAAAGTTTTATCTGTCATCATGACATATGTATTTTTCAGGAGCTGGGGCATTAAGAAAGCCAAGAAGGGAGGTTTATTGCTCACACATACATGTAAATCATGCAAGTTAGCAGTGCTGGGTAGGACTCTACAGCTCCTAATGGCAACAGCATCTTCTGCTCACTCTGCAAGTAAGGTCACCTGAATATTTTAAACAAAAGGGCTTTTTTTTCTCTCTCTCCCTGCCTGATATTTTTACACTGCAATCCTGAGTGTTAGGTCTATTTTTGGCAAAAGTTGTTTTTGTGAGCTTATCCAGTCCTTAGCTGAAGGAGCTCATCTTCTGTGTTTTTTTTTTTTCTTAACACTGGGATATTTCCCCCTCCAAGAGTTCATTCAGGCCTCAGATAAAGGCAACAGAAGGAACAACTAAGGCACAGAATTTCAAGCAGCCTAGAAAAACCCTTTCTCTTGACCAATTGCATAATCTTAGTTTTGACTGTATAATACTGCAAGTGCCTGTTGCTGCATTCAAGGAAATACAGGGAATACATAAGGAAGGGGAAAAACAATTACCTTCCAGCTTTCTGTACTTACTCCTATGCTTTTTTATTTAACATATAAAAGCCTTAAACTACAATGTTTTCTCTCTTTTCCAAGTCATTCCTAAAGAGAAATTTCTGACCTTTAATCCTACAATTACAACATGTTGTTAACTTAAGGCAGTTTAATCACTCAAGGTAGCAATCTCTACCCTCAACAGAAAAAAAAGCAGAAAAAATCAGAAAATATGTCACTTTTTAGTGTATGAAAGGAAACACAAAGGAGAAAAGTCTTATCCTCAGATGAGTTTTGTACTATCTATGGTTTATATTTCCCTCCTGGAATGCCAGAGCCTTAAAGCCTCTGAGCTTCTGAAGCAGAAGGGCCTGTATATTTCTATTCTCGCAGTTCTGTGCCCTAGGTGGAAGCTGCAAGACCTGCAATTCTCTCTTCTCAAACTCTGAGAGCTCCCCAAATCTCTTTGTGAGCTGATTACATGATGGAGTAGCAAGATCGAGTTTTTTCAGCAAACTCTTTGGAATAGATACTTTATTCTTCCAAACCTATGCATTCTATGTAAAGCAAAAATCTATGTGAAAGTACTTCACGTGGGCCTTTTAAGTCTCAATTTCTCAGCAGGAACACTGCTGTTCTAGCATTCAGTCCTCATAGCTTGATGATTTGCAGTGAGATTATCCCATTTCTTTGCTGTACTGCCAACATGTGGCAGATGTTGCTAGGTCCCAAAACAGCAAGAGCACAGGTTTACTGGAGGCACAGGAATGTGCTACTATTCCCCAACAGCAATCTAACACTGTTGGGTCAGCCCAGCATCAATCCCCATTTGCCAGTCTTCTGCCTAGGAATTTTTTATCACCAGTTTCTTAAGTTAGGGACCTGTTCTCTAACCATGCGCTAGACATTAGCAGAGAACACTGATGAGTTCTCATCTGATGAGTTCTCTGGGTCACAGCATTATCTTGCCTAGGCAAGTCTGTCTCAGTGATATTGAACTGCTTTTTTCATCCCCAGCTCTGGCTGCATGCAAATCACTCATTTGCCATACATGTGAGAAAACCACTGGCAGCCAACTCTCTAAGAAAGGTCCTACAACATATGCACTGGCCTGCAGAGTAAGGAAAAGAACTGGTTATGCAAATAATGGTAAATGTGGACAACTGCATGGATCTGAAAGGAAGCTACACCTTCACCAATGGGATTACTTAGTGCAAATACATCCCTTGAAGGCCAGTTCTAGGAACCCTTTCTGGCCAGCCAGTGGTTTGGTGACTTTTTGTTGGACAAATGTGTTGAAATCCTGGAAAATAAAATTACCTATTTTTACACAATTAAGAAGGAGGGATGCTTCACAAGGGCATGTAGCAACAGGACAAGCGGGAATGGCTTCAAACTGAAAGTGAGTAGATTAGATATCAGGAAGAAATTCCTTGCTGTGAGGGTGCTGAGGCACTGGCCCAGGTTGCCCAGAGAAGGTGTGACTGCCCCATCCCTGGGAGTGTTCAAGGCCAGGTCGGACGAGGCTTGGAGCAAACTGGTCTGGTGGAAGGTGTCGCTGCCCATGGCTGGGGGTTGAAACGAGATGATCTTTTTAAAAGTCCCTTTAAACCCAAACCATTCTGTGATTCTATGATTATCTAACTTCCATTCTTGGCATAACTTGTTATGAGAACTACAGGACAAAAAAATACAGATTATTCTTACACCGATGTGGGATCTTCCTATGCATTCGCTGCGCACAGCCCAGCATCAGCACCCCTCACCCTCAGCTCCCTCCGGGGCTGCCCTCTGCCTGTCGCCAGCGCCGCTCTCCGCGGAGCAGGGGCCGGGCACGCCCGGGAGCGCGGCCTCGGAAACGTTTTGGAAGCCGCTTTGGCGGCCATTTCGCCGCGGCTCTCGGCCCCGCTCCCCCGCGCTGCGGCCGTGCCGCGGGAGGGACCCGAAGAGGGAGGGAACCGGAGCCACCCCGCCACCCGCGCTGAGGGAGCCCCGGGGCGGGGCGGAGGCAGCGCTTGCGCTGCGTGGCCGGAGCTGCTGAGAGTTCGGGGCCACGTGGGGCGGGAGTGGGGCGGCCGCGGGGTCAGCGCGTCCCGCAGACGGCCCGGGAGCCCCGCCGCGCTCGTCTCTGCACCCCCGCTGCTCGCCCGCCCTCCGGCCCTCGCCATGGCCCCCGCCGAGATCCTCAGCGGCAAGATTGTCTCCGGGTACGTAGCGGGGCCGCCGGCCCGCCCTGCCCGCTGCGCTCGGGCGGGAAACTCTGGGAGCCGCGGGGAGTTTGCGCTTCGGGAAGGGACCGGTGTGGCCGGGGAGCTGAGGCCCCCGGGTGTGCTGGCAGCGGGATGGTGCTGTGGGAGGCTTTTACCCTGGCGCTGTGGACGAAGCAGGTTTGGAGACACCGTAAAGTTTTTTCACTAAGTGGCAGCCAAAGCTTGCTTCTTCCTGGCTGTAAATTGGAAGCTATTAGACGAAGTACAGTATTAAAGATGTTAAGGAGAATGTGAAGTGCTGTCAGTGCTCCCCAGAAACCAGCGGTGCCTCTGGTGGGGTGTCTTTGGCAGCCCCTGCAAGCACCTGGTGACCGCTCAACATGGATGAGATGAGATGAGAGCCCAGGCAGGTGTGAAACCATCGGCTGACCTACAGTTTATGTGCCTGTAAGCTGGGCTGTTGGGATGCTTTACGAGCAGGAGTTGGGAACATATGCTTTAGGTATGGGCTCTGTTTTCATACTCTGCAAGCATTGACTGTTCCTCTTTAAAGCAAAATAAGTTAATCCACATGTTGGATAACACGTAGCTGAATGTTCACAGGTGTGCTGCCAAAGCTATTCAAAAGATTTGGGAGACATTGAAGGAAAAAGTGTTCTCATACTTTTCAGCTTTTACTTAGCTGGCAAGCCCTGCATGTAGGTGAGGCTGTGTTGTGTCTTTTAGTTTGCTTGTTTTCCTGCTGCCTCTCAATACACACATCTGGTAAGAAAGCCAAATAAATTCCCCTAATCCTGGGGAAAATGCAGTGTAATAGTTCTGTTATATTCTGTACAACCAGGTTTTGGTTAGGTATGTTCATTGGGTATCTCCTGTTGATATAATCAGGGAATTCAGACAGAAAGGTTAAACTTGAAAAGGTATAAATAATCTCAGCAAAGCAGTTAGTCCTCCCCTTAGGTTTTGCTGTGTATGACATAGCTACATATAACTGACAGTGGAGCAGTTCTGAAAAGTAGGCCTAATGTGCCTTGAATCTGAATATCCATGAGGAAGGGCTGTTTGCATGTTTTCTACCTGGTAATTTTGGAGCTTGTACCACTTGTGTATTGCAGTCTCCCAGTCTTACATGCTTCATTCCACCTGATCCTTTTGGTAGTTTTGGGGCCAGCACACTCTGCAATGCCTGTGCCTGCTGCTGATGGGACTTCATGATTTGCCTGTTGCAGGTTTCCTTCCTGTCACAGAAAGTCACCCTGAAGTGCAGTAGGTCCTGGAAAGATGCTAGTTTGGGTACGGTGATAATTCACATTAAAACTTTGAGCTTCCTTGGCATGGCATGTTGCATGACTTACTTAATTTTCTAGAGATAGGGGTGAACTTTTTTATTTCTATTTGTTTCCTGTATTATAGAAGCAGCTATAAACTAGCAGTTCTCAGAGGACATTCATGATATGCAAATACCCAGGGAAGAGGCATGAGCTTTTAATAGGCAGATACAGGAGAAATGTTTGATTAACTTCCAGCACAGCTCTTAAGGTGTTTGGCTGAAGTCTGTCTTCCAGAATTATCAAATCTTGACCTGAAGATACCACAAAATGGAAGAATAATTACAGTTCTGCAGCTGTCCTTCAGTCCTTTATTTGTGCTGTATTTATGTCCAGTATAGCAAAAGCATCACCTGTTCCCCATGGGCCTTAGGTAGTTCTGCCTTCTCCTGGTGGAGTACTTGAAGGAGTCATGAGGAGTTGGGCTGTCCACCCTGGAGACACCTGTCCCTTTTTTCCAGACCCCTAGAGAAGTGCTGGTCCAAAGGATTCACACTATCCAGAGTTCACCTCCAGGCCAAGAGTCTGGCAGCAGCAGAAGTGATAGGCATGTGGTTTTTCTAGGAATTTTCAACTGAACTGCCTGTTGTAGAAAGGGACCATCCCTGACTTTCCATCAACTGCAAAACCTTTACAGTTACTATCTTGTAGGGGGTGGATTGTGTTACTTTACCCTTTAATCAAGAAAAACGTTTGTTTGTAAGTCAGTCAAATATTGACAAATGAGTTGAATCAAACAAGTAGTGTTCCAGCTATGTAATGCTGGGTTTCTGTGTATATTTTAAATCAAAGCTCGTAAGTATTGTGAACTTTCTCCTCCAACCATCAAGCATCTCTACCTCAAAACAGATGAAAAAAAATACCCAATTCACAGTCATGCCAGTTATTTAAACAAAAATCAGGTAGATACTGGCATTCTTATTTTTGTGAAACGTGTAAAGAGAAAAAATACTCTGAGAGAGTTTCCTTGCCTCTATAAATAAGGAAAACTTGAAGAGGTGATAGAGCTAGTTCACACCTTAGAAAGTCTTGGAAGGCTCAGAACAGATACAAAGGAAAATAGACATTTTCAGTGGCTTTGAGTATTACCTCTGAGTATGGAGAATGTAGTTAGGCTGGGCATGGGAAGAAAAAACACAGCAGACACTATTTTCTGTGTAGGACTTTGGTGTTAATGCATCTTTCTCTAAGTCTGCTTCTGTCAGTACAAACAAGAAGTCTGGACAGTGTGTCAAATATATTAAATATTGAATAGGTTCTGAGATCAGTCTGAGTTGGCTGGTTACCTCAGGCTGGCTTTCCTCTACTTCTCTGAGTGGCTGTTTAGTAATTGTGCCTTAGATTTTGCTACAAGTTAAATTTGCCTTTTTGGTAAATGGGTTACAAAAGATGAGTTGTTGTATAACAGTACAGTAAACAAATGACTAATGGGAAGAAGAGAAGCAGTGCTTTAAGTATGCAGGATATGGCGAGTTGAAGGTAGTAAAAATACAGTGTTGTCCACCTTTATTGCTGGCATTCCCTGAAGAAAAAACAATCTCTGTTTCTGTGGGTAAAGAGATAACCAGAACAAAACATGGCAGTGGCTCTTCTTTACAGTTCATGTCCACTGCAGTGAGCTGTGTTCAGGCTTTACCATCTGAACAAGCCCAGTTTTGGAAACCTCTGGCTTGATCTGAATTGATTGATAGGACTAGGGGTGGACCAACTTTTCTGCTCTGGAAGAGTGGCTGATGAGTTGTAGGGCAGGGAAGGCTTAGCACCCTTCACAGCCCCTAGGGATGGGCCAGGTAGTGCTTTGGGTTTAGAGTGCTCAATAAAGTGATGATCAGGCTCAGCTTATAACTGGAGGTAACAGTGCAGTTAAACAGCTCCTCAGCCTTTGCAGTCTGGGCCTTAAATAGTTTTTTTTGGAGTTCCTATTGAAACTCCAGGTAAATCTAGTCTGAAGTGGAAAAGATTCCCTATCTCTGAGCTCTTTTTTACCAGATCCTACCCGCAGTGTCTCAGGCTTGCACTGAAGGGTCCCACACTGTGGATGGGCTGAGTTAGAGTGAACTGCCAGTGCCACTGGGTGGCCCCAAATATGAGCAGGAGCCCCTTCTGTTCAGTGCTGTGCAGACACAGTTTAAAAACATGGGACCTGCTCTGAGGAGTCGATAAGAGAGGAGAAAACATTGTCTGGTGGACAGCAGGTCCACAGATCTGAAGAGTGTGCACTTCAGCACCAGCTTACCACAGATCTGAATGGTGTGCACACCAGCACCAGGGAAGGCAAAGAACATAGGGGGACTGCCATGTTCCCTTTGTGGAATGAATGAAATCTTGACATTATTCCTTGAGAAGGCAAACCTTTGTAGATAGGGTCTAGAATATTTTCTGGAGTGCTTGCAGCCCCTCAAAGGTGGATTGAGTCCCTACCTATTGCTCTTGTGTTTTCCTCTGATTAAATCACCTGATAGTAGGGTATTATATGCAGTATCCATTTTGGGAAGCAGGCCTGATTAGTGTCATAGATGTTGCAGCATGGAAATGTGGTACCATAATTCATGTTTGGGGCAAACTCTTGTAAGTTTTAAAGACTTAGCTTTGTGTTAAACTCTGTTCTGTTGTCAGGCATCCACATTTGCAAAGTGCCTCAATTTTTGCCTCTCAGACCCACCTTGGATTGAAGTTCTGGACATGATGAAAAAGCATCTAAAAAAGCAGAAATGTCTTCATGTATTTATCTGGTCTGAAGAGAGCTCATGCATGTATTTGTGCTGACACAACCAAAAAAGTAATTAAAAAACCTTGTGAGTGTGGAAGTGGTAGAAAGTAGCAGGCATTTTTCCTAGGAGATAATGACAGTATGCCAGGAGCATGCAGTGGTGGAGCATGAGACAAGAGGATGGGAGACTTGTGAACTCATTCCAGCTTGAAATGATGTCTTCCTGCAACTGGAGCCATCTGTTGAATTGCCAGCAGTGTTCAGATGGTCTTTCCCAAGGTATTTCCTATCCCAGTGCCTCTTCATTAAGCCAACCTGTGACTTCCCTCAGGAGAGACTCCTCTGTGCCACCTTTGGGTGCAAGTGGGATGTTGTGTGACATTCTTCTTTGCAGCCCCCTCACAGCATTTTAAGATAATGCAGTTGTCCTGAGCTAGGACATGGTGCCGTGGTGGTTTGGAGATGGGAAAGCTTGTTTTTCCACAGTATGGTGTTGGTCATGGGAGCAACAGGAGGTGAGCAGTGACAGTGCTGCAGGCTGTAAGGAGGAATGGCTGCAGGGACAACAGCTCTGACCAGGATGGTGCAGGACCTGGGGAGGACCATCAGCCTCATGCAGCCATTTCTGCACGGCTGCAGCGGGAGCATTTCTGCTGCATTTTTATGAAACCCTTGGAGATTCTGTGATCCAGGCAGTAAAGCCAAAGCCTCCTCTTTGGGGACAGGCATCTTCTGGAGCATCACTATCTCTGAGGAGGTGTTTGGCACTATTTGCACAGACCCTGGACCCTGTTACTCACAGAAGGAACAGAAACACAGCCTGGTGTCATCTTCAGTATGGTGCTGTGTGTGCTCACCAGCTAAGCACTTTGTGTCCATAATCCCACAGGAGGGTATGGGGTTCTGCTGACATGGGAGCCACGTTGTCAGCATTTACAGCAGAGCTGGGAGAGTGTGGTTTGTCCTTTGTTTGAATTTCTGGGAAATTCACTTAATAAATTTAAATTCAGCTCACTGCTGCAGTCTACAGAAAGAAATGCTAACAAGTTATTTAATCTTTGGAGCTGGCTGTTGCATTGTATGCTTAGAACCATGTGCTGTCCTTAACCCATGTGGACCCTGGGACTTTTGTTTGCTGTCTGAATTTGTTTGTGGAAGGACACGTGGGCACAGGAGGGGGCTTAGAGTCAGATAGAAGGCTTTTAGAGCAGCAGCCACATAGAATTGCAAATTTTTTGTTTGAAGAGTTAAAAGAGTTTTCATACAGCTAGTAAAAAAGCGGTGTTGATTTATCAATATGAACTTTTATCTTTGGGAAGGCCTGAAGTCCACAATAGAATTTTGCAGACTGTATAACTAAATAGCTGCTGGTTTGCAAAGATTATTTTTTAAGGTTTTTGTAAGTCTGTGGAGTTAAAACAGTGATTTCTTCTTTTTTTTCTTGAATTTTCTCTCAAACCTTTGCCCCTGTGGTTTTTGTGACCACTGGAGAGCAGTGGTACCCAACGCTAGGTGGCTGTCTAACAAGTGATTTCTTGATTCAAGGCTCCTAAAGCAAATCAGCACTGACAGCACCACATTTGTATGTTTGTGTGTGTTACCTTTCTTCTGGAGCTGAAGGGGAAGGGACCTAGTGCCTAATTACAGAAAGTGACAGCAATGTTACGTGTGAATAGTTGTGGCTGCTGGAGGTAAAAGTACACCACAGCCCTGCTTCCCAGAGGAAATTGGGTGGGCTCGTTTCTGTTCAGCTGAGAAGACTGGAATAAAAGAAATACCTAAACCTGAGGCCCTTTCTGATTGGTTGTCCCTTATGAGAGCTTTGCTGCATCATAAATTATATTACATTTCATGTTTGTTTGCATTTCTTTTTGTTTGCTGGCCACAAACCAGTGCTGCCCTTTCCTTACTGGAACACTAGAGACTGTTCTCAGAAATAATTCCCTCAGAGAGTTGCCCACATCCCCCACTCACAGGCCACATGCAGGTGGTTTCTGATGCTCCTTGAGATTGTTGTTGTTCGAGGCTGCTCATGAGCCAGCTCAGGAGCCTTCCCTAGGGGCTTACAGGTGGAGTGTAAGGAGAGGAGTTGGGGGTTTTGCTACCCAGCAGATGAATTTTTGTCACTTAAGCAAAAAGAATTGCTAGGATAAGGTTTGTTATGACACTGGTTTTTGAGCTCATCAGCTGGTCTTGATGTCTTCTACAGAGGTGACAGCCAAAGGGAGGCTCGGAACTACTGTTTCTCAAGTAAGGCTGAAAATAGTTGCTTCCACTGAACCTTGTTAAGAGACTTTGAACCTCTTGGCCAGATGCAAGCACCTATAAATACTCTGAACCCGCTCCTCAGGTGCAGCAGAGCTCTGACCATGTGATTCAGGATGCAGCAGGAGAGATGCATGATTTGGGATGTAGCTGGAGGCTGTGACTCCCTCTGAGATGAGACTTGAAACAGCCTTAGGGCTGCTTCTAGCTGGGTCAGCTGCAGCTGTCCCCTGGGATCAGTGCTGCTGGGTTGAGAGACCTGTCTGCTGCTGCCATTTCCCTATCTTCCTGCCTCTGGCATTTCTAATTTGGAGCTCATAGTTGCAGGGTAGAGTTGCCTCACTGACTGTCTGTTTTCCTGGAGTTTCCCTATATGCAGGAACCACAGCCTCCCAGCTGGCATCAGCCACGTACTCTGTCCCTGTACCCTTGCTGTTCACATTTTTAATGAGCTGGCACCAACAGCACGTCCTTCAGTCTGGGAAGCCTGGTTCCACTTGGGAAGTAGCAGACCAGGTGATACTGATCTGAGTGTAAATGAGCACAAGGAGACCATCTGTGTTTTAAATAAAAGGGTGTTTGGTGCAGGGTAGGTTTGCTGAGTGTGGTGGTAGAACCTTCTCATCTCTGAGAATAGGGGATGGGACATGGGATGGAGATAGCATGGAGGACAGACCTGTCAAGCCCCTTGTGTGCTGTGAGGCTTTGCTTATGTGGCTTTTGCTTCTCAGTGTCTCTTACATTTGCAGTGCAGTGCCGCAGCCTCCTTCCAGTGCCTTGAGCCTGTGAGATGGACACAGTGGGTCAGTTCTTTCAGAATCCTGACTGCTGCTGGTGAGGAGATGGAGCAGTTGGACCTGGCACCTTCCCTGGTGAAGGATCATGCATGTGGGGCCAGAGAGTGGTTGAGAAATTAGGGGAGTGCAAGGCTGGGGACAGGTGGTAACAGTGGCTCTCCAGCTGTCTGTGGCTAATTTCAGTGCTTGGTACTTGTTATTAAAACATTCCATGGTAAACTGGGTATGAGTTCACATCTGAAAAACTAATCAGTGCTTTGTTTCAAAGTTGTGTTTTTTACAAGTGTATCCTTAAACTTCCCTTTACTGAAGAGTTGACCTGAGCTGTGTACCAGAGTTTGGTGCCTTTTCCTCACCTCTGTCCACCTCCCATTCTGCCCCCTGCTGTATCTGCACCTCCTGTTTTTTTAGTTTTTCCCAGAGTTTTACAATTGTAGATTCATCATCCTTCACCAGGACAGCTTGTGTGACAGTGATGACTGATGCCTCTGGGATTCAGGTAATTTTAGTACAGCATAGGTGGAAAGAGGATTTCCTTTTGAGAAAGGAGTTTGAAATCCCAGGAGTTTCCATGCAAAATTTTGAACCTTTTTTATCCTTGTATCCTGTGAAAGCATGAAGAAGCATAATGTGGACTTCAAAAAACAAAATTATTTAAATAAATTTGAATGAACCTGGTTCCAGAGTGTCTTAGTGATCTATGGACATCCATCTTATTTGGAGATTTCTGGGAACTATGTACTCGAGGCATAAGTACATATTTGCCAGTCTGCAGATCTGTCACCTTTACAGTTCCTGACTGTATCAGAACAACCCCATCAATGTATCAGAATTCAGCCCCATTATTAACTTCTACCTTGTATTTATTTTCATTTTTTTCCCATCTTCAGACAAGTGAGAGACAGACTAAAGCAGCAAGTTCTTGAGATGAAAGAGAAATTTCCAGGCTTCAGACCAGGACTCGCCATTTTGCAGGTACTGTTTTCTTTAATGACAACTACAGAAAATACGAGTTGCTTTGCAGTGGTAAGGGCACAGCTGATGAACTTCATCAAAGCTACCTTGCAGCTGGTAGCATTTTATAAGGAACAGGGTTCTCTGTGATATGGTAACACAGTCCTATTAGATCTTTTTGCCAAGTATCAGGGCCCAAAATTTTTGGGGGGTTTTTCAGTTGTTCTGTTTCTTTCTTCACAACCTGTTCTCTGTTGGAGTGTTGTGCTTGTGAAATGGTGAAATCAAGCTGTTTGCCTATTAAGAGCTAGCAGTGCTTGTAGACTCTTGTAGACTCTGTTCCAAATCTCTGCACTTGAGTGAGCCCTGAAGTTTGGCAGCTTTCAGAGATGTGTTTGTATCAGAAATCCTCCAGATGGGATGTTTATGAAGTGATTTGGTCTGCTGTTATGTCAAAACATGGAGAGATAAGAGAGGGAGGGGAGGGAAGGGAACTCAAACAGAACTAAAACTACCTTTGGCCAAGATGACTTTGAGTGCAAGGGATGGAACAACATCCCATTGCTGAATTGGATATCTCTCAGGAGGGAGTAAGTGTTAGAATCTACTCAGACATGCTTGCAGAGGTAAAAAGCGCTTGTCAGCACAGGGGTTTGACCTGTGTTTGTCAGAATTTTTTTCCTTTGCAGCTATAAAAAATGGAAACTCTTTCTGACTCACTCTTAGGTCAGAAGATGACTAGCAGTAGCAAGTGTCATGTAACAGGAAGGAACTGTGTGCCCACAAAGGATTGGGGGGGTATAAGTGGCTGCTTAGAGAAGTGACTGTTGTCTTTATTCAGTGTTTTGGGCTCCTGCAGAGCCTTTGGTGCCTGTCTGTGGATTCCAGTGCTAATACCACCACAGCACACAAAGACCATGCTCCTCTTTGATGCCAGGAACAAATTTGTGTTTGTGTTTTGGGGTTTTTTTCTGATTTTCTTTTCCATTAGCTTAAAGAAGATTGTCTCTACAGAAAATTTTTCTGCAGATGCTTAGAAGAAATGAAGGAGGATCTAAAAATTTAGTAGTGCTTTGATGAAAGCTGCTGAACTGTTGACCTCATAAAGTGTCTTCAAAAATTGCTGTTGTGTAGCGTTATTGGATTATTTTCATGGTGGGCCTGTATTCAGTCCTGGATTGTCTCAGAATCCATTACAACCTGTTTGCTCCTTGGTTTTCTGACACTTTTGTAAGCTGCCAGATAGTCTGGGCTTGGAGTTCATCTCCTCATACTGATACTTGCAGCTGTCTTTCAATGAAGTCAGGACAACAAGCTTTTTCTGATACCTAGCACCCCACACATTACATGGTCTTTTCTTGGGAGGCATCTGGTGTCCTCTGAGCTCAAAGAATAAGCCAGTTAATATTTATTTCTTTGTCCTGTAGTTGGTAATTCCTTATTCACAAAACATATATTTGTTGACATCTCCTGCTTCTCTGCCATGTATGAGGCAAACCTTTTCCTAAACCCAGATTTACAGGGGAGACAGACCCTTTATCTGTACCAAGGGAGGAAGAACCAGTGTGTTCTGGGTGATCGGGTAATGCAGTCATCACTGCAGCTTTTAGTCTATGTGAGAACCAGGGATGGCTCCCAAGTACCAGGGAACAGGATATCAAGAGCTTGCTTATCAACTTTTCATTATTTGACCCCTGTTTTCTTGAGATTAGAAGGACCTTTAACCTGGATGATGCAAGTGGTCTCCTGAAACGCAGTTCTACTGTAAGCACCCAATACTGCCAAAAACTGCAGGCATTTGTTCCACTTGCTTCTTTCTCTTTGTGCATCACTTTGTCCTTGTTTTGTTTTTTGTTTGGCAGGAAAATTCTCAAGGTTCAAAACAGCAGTGGGAAAAGTGTCTCCTTCAAAGCACACATGTGCATAAAATTAAGATTCCAGCTTATCAACTTTTCTGAAAGCCTTAATCAAGTAATTGAATGTTATCAGCACCTGCTAATCATGTTAATTAGCTAAGGATTTAACTTTCTCAGATCAGATGGCAGGCAACATTTTCTTCTTTGGAGACCACTGTGTTTCTAAGGTTTTTCAACAGGTGCAAATGGTGTTTGTGCAGGAGATCAGATGACTTGTCTTTAGCTGCCTCTTACTTGAAAGAACTTTTGTGATAGCTCCAGCTGCTTATATCCTCTGTGTGTTTTAGTTATTCAGGAATACCTCTGTCTCCTTGATGTAGATCCGAGGAAGCTGAGGGTTAAGACCATTTCAGCCTGTGTCTGGGTCTCTATTCTATGCTGTAATTCAACTGTCTCTTCATCTTTAGGTTGGAAATCGGGATGATTCAAACCTCTACATTAACATGAAGCTGAAGGCTGCTGCTGAGGTAATGCCTGGACTTGCAGGACTACTTTTTACCCTCCTACAGTTGGTGAAATCTGAATATGAAAAACCAGATGCAAGTCAAATAGTTTTGTTTAAGTTTTGCCAATATTGGAGGAACCAGTGTTGTCCTGAGTTCTCTGTTACAATGATATAACGTGGGTGTGTAACCTGAGAGCCAAGTGGGGTGCTCTGGTCACAGCAGTGTGAGTTGGTGCCACTTTTTGTGTGATCATCACAGATGACATTTGTCTGAAGTGCTGATGTCTTCCTTTACCTGTGGCCTTGTCCTTATCTTCTCTGAATGTCTTGTACCTGCAGTTGCCTTGTCACAGGTGGAACATTACATGCTACAACAGGGCAGGAACAGAGATGAGTGCATTTTTCCCTAGGTGATACCTGGCATTTCTGCTGGCATTTTAAGGCAGTGTGCTGTCAAGCAAAGTTGATGTTGTTCATGTCAAAAGGTGACTAGGACAGTTAAAGGACAGACTCAGTAGGCAAAGCACTAATCTTTCTTTGATGGTATTTCTAAATTGTAGGACTTGGAGCCTCAGGAACAGGAGATAGACCTGGGAAATGTGACAGAATGTAGCTGTGATTTAGCTGGATAGAGAGATTAGCCAGATCAATTGGATGTCAATTCAGAAATCAGATAATTTCTTGTTATTCTCATTTGCAGATTGGGATCAGTGCCAATCACATAAAACTGCCAAACACAGCAACAGAAGCTGATGTAAGTAATATAGCCAGTGATGAAAAAATACATCACTTTGGTGTTGAGCTCAAGATGTCTTTGCCCTGTCATTGTATAAAAAAGGACTACTTGCCTATTGATATTAACTCATGAAAAAAGGGTTGGAACCTGCTGAGGTGTTTTTGTTTTTTTAAAGAAAACTAAAACACTGCAGTGTAAAATTTAGAGACTTTAGGAACTATTTTTTTAAATAAAAAATGTAAGTGGTTTATACTTTTGGGTAGAAAAACTGAACATAAAGTTTGTATCTTTTAATCGAGATAGGATCATGTTTTTTCCTTTGCATCATTTGTATTTCAGTTTATCAGCCATTAGTTTTTTGGTCTTTGCTGTTGTAGGTGCTCAAGTGCATTGCCTCTTTGAATGCAGACCCATCTGTTCATGGCTTTATAGTGCAGCTGCCACTCGACTCTGACAAACCCATCAACACAGAAAAAATAACCAATGCTGTTGCACCTGAGAAGGATGTGGATGGGTAAACTGACTTCACCCCTGGAGAGCATGACAGCTGCTCCAGAAAGAAGCCTTTTTTCTTTATTTTCTCTTGAACAGTGAGGCTGGGTATCTTACTTGGCCTTTATTTTTTCAAAATACAGCTTAAGTAGCATCAATGCTGGGAAACTCTCTAGAGGGGACCTTGGAGACTGCTTTATTCCTTGTACGCCAAAGGGATGCATGGAACTTATCAGGCAGACAGGTAAGGAGGTTTCCATACATTATTCATGAGTGCAGTAATCATCAATAACTGTAGAAATTATACATATTGCAAGGCTCTGCTTCACAACTTCTGCTGAGATACCACATTTCATCTCTGCTGCCTTAGGTAGTAAAAGAACTAGGTTAAAATGGTCTTTCCTTCCTCCCTCCCAACTGCAATTCCCTACCACACACAAAAAAGAAAAACAGTATTCTGAAGTACCAGGACCAGTCTTAAACTGACCAAGGCTGCTGAGCTGTTTGAGTTAGTGTGTACCAGGCTGCACAGTGACCTCTTTCTTGCTCTCTCCTGACTCTCTCTGGTGCAGGTGTCCAGGTGGCAGGGAAAAGGGCCGTGGTGATCGGTCGCAGTAAGATCGTGGGTGCTCCCATGCACGACCTGCTGCTCTGGAATAATGCAACAGTCACCACATGCCATTCCAAGACCTCTACCCTGGCTGAGGAGGTAAGGGCAGGCTGTAGGTGTTTGTTCCAGGCTACTGCTGCTCCATGCACATTGCTGCTCAGTGTGTTGCTGCTGTGAGTCATTAGGTCTGGGGTGTCTTTCATCTGAATTGGTTTCCCAGTCCTGCTCATTGTGTGGTTGTGTAAATACTTCCGCTGGAATAGGATCTTGATTATTTTTGGCACTTTATTAGAGGGATTTAATTAATAATTATTTTTTTTTTTGTCATTGAGCAAGTGCTGAGAATTTACTCATCCCTTCCTAATCTCCATGGAGGGGTTGGGAAAACAACATATGTTTTTGTTGTTTTGGCTTTTATTTTACCAAAAAGGCCAGGTGATCTTCTGCTCTAATGGCTGAGAAATGTTAGGCCAAATGATTTCTCAGCTGGTTTGTTTTTTTCAGTCGATTTTCTATGACAGGGAGTTGGTACCATTTTCCTCTTCAGCAGTGAGAGTGACAGAAATAGTGTTTTGCTATGCTGCCACCTACTTGGATTTTGTAGAGCCATCAGCATTGCCAGGCTCTGTAGGCAAGTATTAAAGCTGAAAAGGGAGTAGGAGTGTTTGAATATAACTCACAAAGTAGATCAAAAACACTGCAATGCTTCATGCCGTTAAGTTGCTGTTCAGTAAGACCGTCATTAGGTTGATTAAAAATTGAAGTGCTAATACTTAATGAAATCTTAAAAATAGTTGATCTCCCTTGAAGATTAAAAGAAAAAACATTCCAAAGGATAGCAGCTTCCTAAGCAAATGTGAATGAAGCAGTGCAGGAACTGACAGTGAGCTTTAATCGGAGTCTTTAACACCAGCTTCCTGACTGGATCTGTCAAATTTCCTGAGCAGTCCCTGAATGAATATTAGTGCTGAAATACAGTCAGCTTCCCCTGGAATTGTGTGTTATGTAGTACTGGACATGAAAAGCAGAAGACAGTGCTGTCATAAGTGAAGTGCTGCTTAGTTCTGTGCAGGGTTTGTTCTTGGCTGAACAAGATGAGTTCTTGCTGTCTGATGAGTGCTGGGTATATTTCTAGCACTGAATTTGCAGGGATATTTGAAGGGAAGAAGAGAAGAATATTCAGAAGGCTTTAATTTTGTCTAAATGTAGCCTATATGATCCACTTGGGAATCATGGAGGAGTTCAGAGGAGGTTGTGAAGTGTTGACTAGCAATAGTTCAGGGTAGGAGTGTGAAAATAGGCCATTATTTCTAGCTCCAGGAATTTGCCAGCTGCCTTTAATTGCTGAGAGTGCCCTTTCATGCCTCCAATGGCAAGAGGTGAGCACAGTTTCACCACAACTGAAGCTGATCTAACTTGCTGCAGAAGCAGCTCTGCATTTTTTCACTGCCAGTGTGATACACAGTTGTTTGTTGTTTTTAAAATTTTTTAATAGGTTGGCAAAGCTGACATCCTGGTGGTTGCAGCTGGTAGAGCTGAAATGGTAAAAGGTGAATGGATCAAGCCTGGTGCAATTGTAATAGACTGTGGAATTAACCATGTGCCAGGTGCGTGGGTAATGTATAACAAGTGGGGATGTGTTTGTTTGAATATAAATGCAGTTGCTAAATTCATGAATGCTGTTTTCTTGGTGTCTCTGGTCCACATGGACTTCTTTCTCCTCTAAGTCTGTCTTAAGTAGTGATGGCCACATCTGACAATGCTAAGGTAAAGAAAACACTGGTCTGAAGTACTCTCTGAAATCAATCAGTGGCAGTTTTGATTCTGCCTTCAACGAGACTGATGATTAATAGAGGAAAGAGGAGGCCAAAGAAATATTGCAACAGAATATCCATTTAATTTGCCCTAGCTACTTAGTGAAGTCTTGTCGCTGTTGTCACTGAGGAGCGCAGGGCTTTGCTGTCATTACTTCGTGGTTGGATCTGATGAATCTGGTTTTTTTGAAATACAGAAATGACAAGCAGTCTCTTAAAGTAGCTGTGGATTTGTTGAATCACAGCATTAACTTCTTAGACTTGAATGGCTGTTGTCTTGAAACAAAGCAGGTTGTTGCAAGGGTATTGGTCACAATGGCTCAGGCACAGAATAAAGTCCTTTAACATAATGGATTTTAGGGTAGGGTTTCACTTAGCTGCTCCTTCCTTATAAAGCTGGTACAGACAGTCTGGCAATTTCTGTTTTCATCTCATTTTAAATCCAAATTACAGATATTGAATGATATGGAATATTAGTCACTCTTTCTTTGCTACACCCACAAGGCTTTTAAAAGGTAGTTTTCATAATTAATCAGTCATTTTGTTGCCATTATTCAACAGAATGTAAAGAAATTTCTGTTCAGAGGTCTTGTTACTCAAAGTTGACATTAGGCTGCTTTTAAAAACATTAGTCCTCTATCTAATTAAAATTAAAAAGTCATCTGCTGTTGCTGTTTGTTGCTTGATATTTTTGTTCCAAGCTACCCAAACTTGGGCCTTTTGCCAAGCCCCACAGGGTCACTGCTGATGTGCATGAAGAAGAATGGATTGGAGTCTCCCCAGCTGACATGTTACAAATAAAACCCCCATTGTGTTTCTGATATATGATGGTATGACCTTTCTTTCAGGCTTTATGTGAACTGCATCTTTGAGGACACACCCCTGTTCCTTTGCAATTAGCCTGCCTTGAGCAGTGCACTGACATCTGAGCTTCTTGTACACCCAGCCCAGTCAGTGTCACATGGAATACACCTAATGGCATTGAGATTTGATAATTGAGACTTGGTAGAGTATCATGGAAACTGTCACATTTTGAAATGATGGATGCCACAGACTCCTT
>WEKY01008904.1:147318-223294 GCA_013390045.1 Picathartes gymnocephalus | reverse complement strand
GGGAGTCACCCACGACAACTACCTTTCTGTTCCTTTCAGTGTTAGAGGCGGTGATCTGTCCCACAGATGAAGCATAACTAGGAGGCCCACTGGGCAGATCATTATTATCTTCTAAATCATCTGTCTGACTCTCTAGATCCAGGATCTCATACCTATTCTGAAGTGGTACCTCGGCAGGTGATGGGGATCGGGAGGAATGTTTATTATTACCTCTCTGAGCAGGAACCCATTTCCACTCCCCTTCACCGAGCAGGTGCCCTCCTATTCCCTGAGAGTGGGCAATAGGAGGGCACCTGTTGATTGCATCAATTTGTTTCTGTCCTTTAAATTCAGAGACTTAACTATTGCACATGAACTTTTTTTTTTGCTTTGTGTAAGCAAGACCATAATTACATTTTAAACCATGAGTTATCCAGAATGAAAAACTGGCATTGTGGTTGTAGGAGACTGTTGAACTAACTGTCATTAACTAATTAAATTAATCATATTCAAGAGAATGGAAGAAAAACTGCTAAACTGATCAACATGCTTAATCATCTGTACCTTCTTTCCAAACAGGCAGGAGAAAAACATTATCACCCAACGTGCGCACGATGTGTCAGGTGCAATCAGATGTTTGCAGAAGGAGAAGAAATGTATCTTCAAGGTAAATCAAACAAACAAAAAATAAAAGTTACACTTGGCTGTCTTGCCCACACCTGCTTGCTCACACCATAGGCTTGCAGAGGATAAATTTCGTGTTATAGAAGGACTTGTGCAATAAAGCATGCAATGGGGAAAAAATGTCATCTAACATAAATGTGAGCTGAAATCCTTCATATGTAGCAACTTTTAGCTCTGCTAAACTGACCAAAGAAAACTGCCTACACAGTTAAATACACGGGCAAACACCAGAGAAAATGAAGGCTTTTGCATATGTCTTTGACTTGCAGTATCTTTTCAAAGAAAAATGGAAAAGAGAAGGTCGGTAGAATGTGGGAAGTTCAAGGCTGGTGTATTATCCTAAAATCACATGCCTGCCCAGATCTGTGTTTACAAATTTGCAATTGTCCATGGTTTTCTAGAAGTGTACGTTGAAATTTTTCCTTAAGCTGGAAAAGTTAGACTTTATTTAAAACACAACAATGGTCTCAGTAAGATCTAATTATGGTTTAGTACTTTATTTTAAATGCCAATTTTATTGTCCCATTGGTTTGCAACAAGAACTGTCTCATTAAAGGACATAGTGATACTTGTCTGTGCTCATGAATTCTCCCTTAGGAGCCAGAAAATGCTGCGGTTCTTCCAGTTCAAAAGGATCTTAGCAGTACTAAAATCCCATGTGAAATCAAAGCTTTAAAAAAGTACATCAAACTACAAATTTGTTTATAGATTTCAGAGCCTCTGAAACTTATTTGCAAGTCAATCTTCTTTTTAAGTTCCATTTGTTGTAAGGGTGGATATTTGTTAGATTTTGTTCTGATTATTAGTTCAAATAATAGCAAGATATGCTCAGGTTCTATTAATTTGGATCCATCTTACTGTATTTTCTGATGCATGCAGTGTTCATACCAGCTTACTGTTATACCCTTTTTTCACATGGAGAGCAGTTTCCATTAGAAACTGCTGTTAATGCCATGAAGGATCTATGATCAGTTATTTGGGCTGCTTAACATGTTAAATAATAAAAAATGTCAGAGCCCAGGCTTTTATAATGTGTTCTTCATCCTCTTAATAAACTACTGTAAAGTTCCTTTGAGTGTTGCATGTTCCATAGCAGAAATTTTCAGTGGTCATCCAACAGACAGCTTTTGGGTGAAAGGACTTTTTTCTCCAGTGTGAAAAAGTTTCCCAGCCAGTGTTGCTTGGCTATAGGCAAGAGTAGTTAAGAAAAGTGATCTAAATACTTCTTAAATCTTAGGATAATTTACAGCAATTTGTGGGACAAACGGAGCAAGCTCAGATCCACTCTTAAGTGGAAGATAACTTAGAATTAAATTTAAAGGTACTACAAAAACGTTTTTTAGTTGTTCAGTAACAAAAAAACCCAGTAACTTAGTAAACATAATTTATCCGGTCTGTACTTGTAGGTACTCTTTCACTTCAAGAATCTGGGTTCATCTGGGTTATTTTTGTGAAATAAATTCTAATGATCTCCATCTGTCTTCTGGGAAACAGACTGTCTGTTTCTGTCTTGTTTCCAAAATCCACTAGTTAGAAAACTATCAAACTGCTGTGAAAACAAAGCATTTCCAGTAACTCTTTTTGGTGCTCTCCACCCATTAAATATTTATTACGCAAAGGTTCTCAACTTCCTGTTTAGTCAGGCAGAAGTTGCAGTGCACTCAAGTTATTAAACTCTGGAGCTTTAATTTTTGGCTTGTCTGAGCTCAGTCTGACATAAACATAAAGGTTCCTTCTCACTATTAAAACTTGCAAATAATTATTTTATTTTATAGCATTATACACATTCCACTTCCACTGAACACTGTTTTGAACAGCATGTTCAACTTTTTGAAATACTTTTTTCCTTTGTGACTATTGCAAAAGTATTCAAGTTTCTATCTCACACTCATTGTTTACTTACATCTCTTCAAAATCCTCATTTCAATACCTGTGTGCAATAGACAATTGGTTCATTCAGTATCTCCTGCTTTCTCCAGGATGGATATTCCCCTGAATTTATGCAATGCCTTAGTAGTTGACTTACAAGAGACAAACATATGGGAAGTGCAAGATTGGAACAGTGAATAAGTCATAGAGAGACTGGATTTTCATTACATGGCACAATGCTATTCCATCCCACCACAGCGTGCTACTGTGTATGACCCAAACCAGACTATTTCAAGAATATGTATTATAAGAGTGCAGGAAATTCTACCTATATATAAAGAAAAAATTACCATGAGAAAGGTTGCCCAGAGATGCTGTGGAATCTGCATCCTTGGAGACAGGCAGAGCCCAGCTGGACACAGCCCTGCCTGCTGTAATGGGACCTGCCCTGATCAGGAGGTTGGACTGGAGGAGCTCCAAAGATCCCATATCACACTTCTTAGGACTCAGATTTTGATGTTGATCTCCCATATTGAAGTACATCTATCTTTTTGAAGCCTGTTAAGTGTATGTGATCAGGCTCACTGGTATTGGTCATCTTGACCTCTGAAAGTATCCTATAGGAGCAGAGGAAGTAGTCAGTAACCTGTGTCTTATTAAACCTTACAGGAACATTTAATACGGTTCTTATTTTGAGATTTTTAAGGTTCTTATTGTGGAACTGAATTAAGCGGAACTTTAAATTTACTTTACAGGAACATCCATTTGGCATCCAGTTTGTAGACAGGCTGCAAAGGCTGAAGAAAAAAACAAGGTAAAAAGACTGGTTTTTTTACCCAGTGTTATTCGGTTGACATATTATTCTCTATCCTTTTTTTTTTGCAGCAGGCACGGATGGAAGGGTTTGGAAATTTTTCACTACTGTAATTTTAAATTTTAAATGATAGGAATCTAGTTGGCTAATGAAATGTAATCATGTAATATAAATATTCTACTTTTAATCAGTGATTAAAGCTACAGCTTCGGGAGAATGTTGACCTAAGTGTTATATATATATATATAAGCTGAACAAGGAAAAAATGTGAAAATATGAATAAGAAAAGAAAAGTTAAGTTTTAACTTCTGTCTGATTATGATGTGATCAGTTCATGACCTCTTCTCTTTTCATGTGGCTCTAAAGTTAAAAGATCAGAGGATTTTCACTTTATTTGTTTTTAAAAAAATAATCTCCTTGGACTTTCTTTTTTATTGTTTGTTTCTAAAATGTTGGCAAGCTAGCCACAATTCAATTTAATCTCTGGCTTTAAGTACCTCCTTGAGCTGGATGACTGTGCACCTCTCTGTGTGCAAGGGAAAAAGGAGGGAATTCTCGCAACTTGAATAATTACAAGATTAGCAGATAAATAAGGTGTCCCTAGGACATGAAGAATTAATGATCCTTCTGAAGTGGTGGGAGTGAGTTACAACTATCTCTAGTGTCGAGGCCAAGTGTGGGTTTTTTATTTCCTATGTTCTCTGATGCTCCAAGTGGTACCCTTGGTATCCTTGTTCAGAAAAGCTCTTCTTTGGTTCAAGGCTTGGAGGAAGGCACATGGGACAAGTCAGAACAGCAGGCAGCAGCCATAAAAAGATTGTTAAATCTGGTGTGTTAGAAAGTCCAACTTTGACTAAACTACAGTTCGAAAAAAAAATTTGTTTGGGCTTTACCCTAAGGGATCTTGGCTGTAGTTTTTGTACCCGTATGTTTGGGAAGTGATTGCTCTGATGTTCTCTGTGACAAGCTCTGAATATAAAATAATTTTCCTGTGCCAAGCAGTTTTTTTTTTTCCCTTGAGTTTTTCCTATTTTCTTATCTCTATGCTCATTATTGAAAAAATAATACCAGAAGGAAGTATGCTGTTTCAAAGAGAGTAATAATGAACTTTTCACCATAACTTGTAAAGTTTGGAATAGGATCTACTGCTTAAGAAATGTTCTGTTCGACCTTGCAGCTTGTTGTTTTTAAGATATCTTCCTATATATAGATATATGAACAGCATGTAATTAAAGTAGGTGACAAAGGCAAAAGAAGAAAGTAGCAGCATGCTCCAAAACTTTGGAGATGGAGTGGAGGGGAAAAAGAAGTTGTGAAAGTGAGTGACAGCATAAAGAAAGATGACGGGAGAGTGAGATTTTAAGCAGAAGGGAGGAAGCTGGAAAAGACAGAAGAAATCAAAGCAGCAAGAGAAAGTAAGGTTTATAAAAAGGCATATAGGGAAAAGAGGTAGGTGGAAGAAGAAGAAAAGTGTGTAGTGCAGAGAATGAACTAACAGAGGCAATGGAATCAACAAAAGTGTGAGGTGTTATGGAAAAAGCTGGGAGATGATGTGCAGCAGACATGTATGGGGATGCTGAAAGGGATAATGGATCATAAGAGAATAAAGAACATGTGTGAGATTTGGGATGTCTTATATCCAATTCTTTAGCCACCAGTATCCTCCAAGTTCTCCTTCTCCCTTCACCACCCAGTTTGTGGAGCTGATTTTGGAGATTGCCCTGACCCAGGTGCAGGACCTTGCACTTGGCCTTGTTGAATTTCATGAGGTTTGCATGGCCCCACTTCCCAAGCCTACTAGGACCCCTCTGGATGGCATCCCTTCCCTCCAGGGTGTTGTCCCCACCACACGGCTGGGTGTCATCTGTAGATTTGCCAAGGATGTGCTCAGTCCCACTGTCTGTGTCGTGGATGGAGATATTAAGCATTACTGGCCCCAGTATGGAACTTTGAAGGACACCACTTGTTACTGGTTTCCACTTGGGCAGTTCAAAGAGGTTACTGGAAACGTGCAAGGCTTTTTCTGGGAATGCCAGTAACCTCCTTGGTGCCGAGGGAATGGCCTGACTGGGCTTTTCCAAGGGCTGTCAGGAAAGAACTCACCCCTTGTCTGCCCTCAGAAAGCTGAGAACTTGAAGGGAACCTCTGGAGGTCGTCTTGTCCAACCCCTCTGCTCAAGCTTGGCTGCCTAGAGCCAGATGCCCATGACCGTGCTCAGGACACAGAAATAGCCTCTGAAGTTTTAGCTAGGAATCCTGAGATTAATCCAAAACTGTCCTTTGACTTTAATGGGGTTCAAAACATTGGAATTGCACAATTTTATAAAGTTATTTTTCTCTTCTGCATTGAGTGTCCTGTAGGGACCTCATGAAAGAGAAATATGGTTTGTACATGACATCAGTGCCTTGGTGACGCTTTCATGTCATTTACACAAGTTTTGGAAAACTGAGAAGTGCTTTAACTATGCAGAAGAGGTGTTTAAGGAGACTGTCTGTGTTACATGATTGCCTCAATGTCAGCCAGGACCTCCAGGTCCCTTTCCATGTTGTGTTTGCTGTGAGTGAATGGCATGGCAGTGTGTCGTGTTTCAGACACAATGTAGAATGGTTTGATGGCATAACCTTGGAGTAAAAATGTTGCCACTGTATCCTCTTGTAACTTGACCTGTCTCTGATAGTGCCCAAAAGCTGCCCTGTCACCCAAGAAATACTCTGGGCCATTTTGTTCTGAAGAGCAGGGAAAAGAAAGCCATGTGTAAAATGATTCTTGCATTTTTAAAAGGTTAAATTGATTGTCTGCAAGTGTTCTTTTATTTTTAACTCTATGTTTTGAGCTCTCTATAATATGTCATTTTTGAGTGGTAATGATTGAATTAAATTAAATGTCTTGTACGCTTCTTTTTAAAATAACAGCTATATTATCTTTGACTCTCCTGTATTTCCTATCTATTTCACTTCTCCTGCCATAGGAAATTAGGACTTCCTCTGAGAGTATTATTTCTGTACCTGCTTCAAGTACATCAGGTTCCCCAAGCCGTGTGATCTATGTGAGTATTTCACAGTGAAATTTGTTCTGTGGGATGGAGAAAACCTCGTGCTTCCTCCTACAATTTAGCATGTTATATGGAAAGTTAGTGTCTCTAAACCACTGTAGCTGGTGATTCCTCTTAAATGGAATTACTTTCTCAAGTTTAAAATACTTGAATACTGTATTTGCCATAACAGAATTCTGGCATTTTCCTCCTTTTTTTTCATGGAGTATTTATAGCTCTTACACTACAGCTAGAGCTGGCTTATGCCAAAGCATGCAGAATACCACAGTGCTTTCTGAAAAGTTTAAGTAAACAATACAGCCCACAGGTAGATTACAAGCTTAGATTTGAATACAACTTTTCTAAATTGAGCTCCTGAGCCTGCATCTGCTTGCTTATGAAAACACTGGTGGGTGTGGTTGCAGGATGCTGGCCTTGCCAAATGCCAGTCCCTCACTCAGAGGACCTTTGATGGGTTTGTGGTTTACGAAGTGCTCTGGAAAGCTCATAGAGGGAATTTAAAATAACAAGTATGATAAAGTCTTAGGTTTGGGGTTTTTTTTCAGTACAAGATCAAAATTGCTGTAGTGTAGTGTTCATGGCCCAATTCTCAAGGCTACCAGCAATAGATAAAAAATGCAAGTGTGGTATGATGCATACAAATATCTCTTGCAGGGTTTCAGCATCTCCAGAGCTTTTCTTTGTCCTGGCCAAGTATCCCTCAGATATACAGGTCATCCTCATCAGTTAGAACCATATAGTGAGAAAATTGCTGGAGATGCAAATGACTTCTAGAGAGGTTATTATAGGAATATTAGGGGCTTTTATCTCCTACACTGACACAAGCAAAAACAAAAGAGATCCAAAATTGTCTTTTTTCTTCGAATAAAAGTTATTTTGAATACAAGATACCCTTTATCTGGGTAAAATTGAATTTGCAGGGGAACAAGTGCCCCTTCTCTAAATGCTTATCAAATGCTGAGGTCGAGTTCTGGTGAATACCAGTGGTTTATTACCGGTCAAGAAATGTCATTGTGAAGACAGTTCATTGTGCTGGGAGCCTATTATCATGTAAGCACTTTCTTTGGCCAGATGAGCTCTATTTCTTCAGGCATGCACCATCTCATTGTGTTTTTAAGCATGAGAAGTCTCCTAAGATTTATATGTTTTTGGAGACATTTATCTAAATGCAGGATGGTACTGTTTTTATTGATGTTTGTGGTTGCAGCTTTAAATATGCTTCATAGGCTGTTGAAAGTCAAGGACAAAACTCCATTCTCCTTTTCTGTTGTTGTTTGTTTTTAAAGGCTATCATTAAATCAACACACAACTCTAATGTTTGTTACTGTAATATACAGCTGAGACTGTGAAAGAATAAAGTTGGCTAGCAAATATGAGTCAGTCAGAAAAAAGATTCCACAGAGGAGTGCAAGTTCTTGTTCTGGCTGTCCCATCTCTCACTGTTTAATTTTCAAAACATTTTTTGATTGATTGATTAAATCCTATTTTGGCTTTCACAAACAGGAAAAAAGAACTAAAAAGATGTTACTGATTTCTATGTTATCAAAATGGTCCCTTGGCTATCTGGTTTTACATGTTTTCTATTGCAGGAGTGTTACAACATATAGACACACTCAAGATTTGTCTTGTGTGCTTTTGTGACTGGTTTTGCCAAACCTAAATTCTTGCTGCCCCTGAAAGGAAGGCCCCACCCACACATGGGCCTGTCCCTCTTTGGCCATGACTTCCCATCTCCTCTTTGCTGCTAATACTAGTGTGTACTCAGAGATATGCAGTCAAATTTGAGACCAGGCTGAGCTAAACAATAACCCAGGAAAAACCTCCAGACAACCAAAGATGCAAAAAACCAAAAAAAAAGGCCCCAGCTGTCTACATGACTTCTAATGCTAATGTAGAAGGCAGAACAGGGTGGGGTGGTGCACGCAGGGCAGCAGCTTTCAGCAGCAGCATAGCTGCAGATCATTAAAACCCATTGTAAAACTGTACCTTACCAGCTGGTGAGCTCTGTGAAGTATTTCGTGGACAAAAGAGTTTAGAGAAAACAGTTCAATCTTAGGAACTGTGAGTTCATGGTGCTCATACTTCCAGAGCCATCGAATCAGAGCAATGCTGAACGTCATCCTGGCCACCACCCTGTTGCAGGGCAGGTGTGGTTCTGGACCATGGTGGTGTGGTCACATAGGGAAAGGAGAAGAAAGCATGTTCTGGCAAAAACCTGAGTGTGTTTCACACAGATGGTTTACTAAAGCCGTACCACTTCTTCTTCATCTGCTGATAACAGACTTTGGTGTCTTCTTGCATTGAGAGAGGGAACAGGCCAGTGCCTTTTGAAGGTTATGGGCATCTTTTCATGATCTTTAGAGATGACTTCTTATATCCAGACTGAAATTTGCCCTAGTGCTGACAACCTCTCAGAGTCCCTAACTAAAAATTAGTTGATTTCTAAATTATGCCATTAAATAAGGTTTAAATAAAAGTCCTGCTTTATACTTCGCTAAATTTTATTAAGACAGAATTAGGTGCTCCAACCTAATATATCAAACTGGAAAGCTTATGTTAGTTTACATAGCTGTGTTATATGTGCTCTCATACAGAGAGGAATAGAAATTACACTGTATTTTTACACAGATCATATTCACAATTATACAATTGTAAAATTACATATTCCAGATGAAATACTGTGTACTTAAGGCATGGTTTTACCAGAGTCCAGAATACCCAATTACTGAAGAAATGCTTAAAGCCTCTCAGCTGTATTTTGAGCCTTCTCGAGCAGAATTGAACTCCATTCGCATAATTGAATGTAGGTGAAACAAAATAAAAATACAGTGTAGACTCAATGTTTGGAGAATTGAGTGTTTAGAAAGCAACTGTATCCTTAAGGTGTTTCTTCATGTAGTTCATGTTTGCACAAATTCATGCATTGCCTTAGAAAAAGGGATAACTGAAAGTTGTCACACTAACTTTTTCCTGGATTATTAACCTGATAGAAAGCTTCCCTGGAAAATCTATTGAACTTTTCTTAGCTCATACTAAGAAAAAACAGAATTACTGCACACATAAATCCTGGACACTTTTGTACTTTTGCGTGTGGAAAGCATTACTACAGTTTTATAGCTGATCATACTGAGATTTTCAGAACACAGCAAGACTCACTCATCATTTTGTTGCCAACAAAGAGCTTATCATTCTGCAAAATTTGAAGTGGGAATGAGACAGTTACACTGCACATTTCTCCACTCTCAGTGTGGCCAACTTGTCATCATATCTACAACCCAGTTTATGCTGGATACAGTTTTGGTGCAATTTTCCTAAGGATGATCTGTACAAATGTGGCAGCTTGATAATAAGTCACACTTTTGGAGTATGAGTAGTAGGAGGAGAATTGGGACCAGAGCAGCCGTTTCCCTCTGTTGGTTGTGTGAGTCTCATGAGAGGATGTGAATTTTACTTGAGTGGCATCTGTGATCTTCTGCCCTGGTGCAAATCCATCATCTGCTGCTTTGTGACCCATAGTTAAGGGCTGTTTAGACACAGTCAGGGCAGGAGGTGAAGCTGTGGGACACGACTGAATGGGAAAGATGAAACAGCTGACTAACGCTTTTCAGCATCTGGATAGTATATGTTGGTAGTACATATTTGATTATTCACTACTGCTTACAGCAGGGGAATTCTGCACACTGAAACCACTTCAAAATTCAGTGTGTCTTGCCTGAAAAAGACAATATCTGTCCCCTGTATCTGTTTGTGCATCCAAGAGTAAGTGGGATATAACCAGGGAATTGGAATGATGCCATGCTACTCCTGTTAGCCAAATGCCAGTGACAAGGTAGAAAGCAACAGTATAGAAAAGAAAACCGCTGCAATATTTAGCATTGTGTAGTAAATACAAGAGATTTAAATGTTCACAAACACCAAAAGTGGTCTATTATGATTATGACTTTTCTACCTACATTTATCTATTCTCATCTGATTGCATCCTGCTCATATTCTTTCTTATTCTCACTGCTTTCTTTCCTCCTTTTCTTAGGCAAAGCTTGGAGATGAAATTCTTGACTACAGGGACTTGGCTGCTCTTCCTAAAAATAAAGCCATCTATAACATTGACCGCCCAGATATGATCTCCTATTCTCCATATATCAGTTACTCTTCAGATGACAGGCATAGTTATGGGGAGGTACTGAAACATGGGTATTTTTTTACTATGAGTTTCAGGTTTATGTGCATCATTGGACATGTTGCTGAAAACTATTAACATGTGCATAACTTTTTTTTTTTTAAATGTAACTTTTATAGCTCTAGTTAATTGGGTCATGTCATCCATTCATTCAAAATGCCTTCCAAAAAAAAAACCCCAAAAAACAACAACAGCCAAATCCAAGATGTTCATGTCCATTTAATTTTTTAGTTTGTGGAAATTAAAAAATTGCTTTCTGTGATCATTTTTTAAAGAGATGACATGTATTTAAAATGTTTTTCCATGGGAGTAGTTCTGCATGTGGTAGGAAACAGAAGCCATTGCTGATTATATTGCAAAAATGAGAAGCAAAGCCAAATGTCTTTCATGATTGGTGGTTTGTTTTTTCTTTTATCAAAGTGTACCATATTATTTTGGTAACACAACAATGGTAACACTTTCCTGTGTATAAATTTCTTTACTGTCCCTTACTAAACTTCATCCTCATGACATGCATGCACTTCAGCCTTTTCATATGTAGAGCTAATATGATACAGTTTGTGCTAATGAAATCTAATTTAATATAATACTAACATACTAATAACTAATAGTAATTCTGGGCTTTGTGAAACATACTCATCTATAACTCCTGTCATGCAAGTTAGCTTTTCTTCTCTGAACATACCTGCCTTTCTGATTGATTTTGACTTTCTGATTTCTTTTATAATTTTAGCTACATTTTTACAAATTAAACCTCTTCAATATGCTAGATATGAGCAAGATATGTACAGGCTAGTGTGGAAGTCTGCTTTGTTTTCTCCAGGTATAAGTGAATGGGCAGAAATAAATGCCATCATTAATAGCCATGATATTTGTAGTAGCCCTAGTCATGTTATAACTTGCAACTTTTACACTTAATCAGCACCACTGAGGTCTCAGTACCACTGTCATGTGAAGTGCAGTGCATATATTAGGTTTTGCAGACTTTCTTCCAAGCCCTCTCTGCACAGTGCTGAACCATGGTAGCTCCATTTTAAGGTATTCAGAAAGAATTAAAATTGTATTTGGTAAAGGGTTTAAATGGCATTTAGGTTTCTGATTCACAAAATCAAAAGCTGCTGCCTAACCCTGAATTTGTGGAGCATAAGCACTTCCTTTCTGTGTCAAAATTTGTTGGTGCTGATGATGGTTGTGGCCCTCCTCAAGTGCCTGGCGATCTCCAGGCTTGGCAGAGGTGCACAGACCAAATTGTGCACAGGCCAAACATGAACTGTGCTTCCAATCCAACATGCATATTTTCCCAGTGCTCCAAATATTTGTTGTCCTTGATATTGCCAGGGAAAAGAAACCAAAAAATCCTGTCTCCCACGTTTCAGCATCCTGGCTTCTTACCTGCAGCTGCAATACTTTCAGTAGATTTGCTCATCTAACTAAACATAGCATTTGATTTGGAAAGGAAAATGAACAGCAAATTGTCAAATTATATGACGTTTACTTGAAAATTAAGTAGTGCAGACTTTTGCTTTCTCTTAAAACAGTCAGTTCTAGTCCTGGTTTTGAAGGTCCTTCAATGCCGATTTAATTAGGGCTTGTGTGTAGTTTCAGGCAGTTGCTTTAAATGGGAGTTCACTACTACCCTTCTGTGTGGCACAGGTCTGGCCTCACCAGACCCCAGGATTTTGTAGTAGAGAAATCACTAAAGGACTAATATGAGATTATTTATATATTAGTCCTTATGTACTTAATTAAAAACAGATAATAAGAAAAATTGCCCTAACTTAATTGACAGGTGTTTTTCCTAACTGTATCATGTATTATACATGGATAGTGATACTGTAAGAGTAATTCTTCTCACAAGTAACATCATGCATGAGTTTGTATCACTAATCTGTTGTGTGTTGCTGTTTGCAGTCACCTCAGTTGCTCTCTCCAACACCTACTGAGGTAATCCCCAATGCCTTTGTTCTCCTATTCTGACCCATTTTGTGATGCATAAACCTGGTCACACTGATAACCAGCAGCGTCTGAAATGTGGGGTTTGCCCCTTGCCTCTACAGTGCATGGGGTTTATAATTTATGATTTTCAGAGTGTTACTTGTGTTCAATATGTGCTCTGCTTCCGGATTGTCATCTGTGTGCATCTGTCTCCACTATCATCCATGTTTCTGCTATCCAAAATAAAGGTTGTATGGCGGTCACTTCTTCAAGCTCTACTAAATAAATTATATTGGGAAATATGATTTATATTCACATTTAGAGCTGTGAACGTGAGCTGTCTTGAATGAATGCTCAACATAGCTTTCACTTCTTTTTTTCTTCTCATTTTTTTGTTCCACAAATAGTTAAACTACTTATACTATTTGTGTACACCTACTTTTAAATAATTTGCACATACCTGAACTTCTAGGTCTGTGTATTTTGTTGTGCATTAATTAAGCTAGACATTGTTTCAAGAAACATCACTTGGGAAGCAGTGAAAGCATTTAATACATTTTCCCAGATAGTAACTCAATTACATATCATTGGTCTGGCTAATTTCTCCATTATCGCAATTTATGTACTGCAAATTTGGTAATCATGGATAATTAAGGACTGTAAATCACTTTAAGAACTGGTTAATGGAGAAGTTAACCAGCAGATATGTAATTTATATGATAATTTAAAAATAAAAGCACGTTTTATTGAATATTTGGTTATATGAACTAGGTTGACTGTTCCTTGCAGAGGCACAAGGTACAGAAAGGTAAGGTCTGAAACAATATGAAAACTTGGTGTTTTGGAAGATAATCGTTTCCTTTAAATTCAGCTACCAAACTGCCAATATTAAGTTCCAAAAGTGATACTGGAATGGAGGTTGGGACTGCCATGATTTGTGCATACTCCCGTGTTATCCAGCTTCTCTGTGTTTGCTGTCTCTCTTTAAGGAGTCTGTGATCAGGTGCTTGAGCATCATCATCTACAAACTTGTCACCAGTTTTGTTGAAGGGATTTTTGTCAGAGGAAAGTTCCCCTGTATCGTACAATTGGACACATCACAGACCATTAGTTGACACTCTTACGATATTTAAATATCACCACAAGGCTTGTAGAGCCATTGCAATACTGCTTTTAATTCTCTTCACAAAGGTTGGAGTGGATATTAGACAATGTAGGGACTTTGGAGGGAAAAATCTTGAGCTGGACATAGAGGAGTTGGTGGCAGAATGCCTACAGAACACTGCGCGCTTGGGAAGCCATCAGTTGTTCGTTGCTTTTTGTATAATTACTTCTGAACTTGATATTAAAGCAATAATGCTGCTGGCCACTACACTAAACTGATTTTCCACTTCTGAAAATGCAGGTGGTGGGTCGGGGGTGATGCTGAAGGGACGGAGCATACCTTGTCCACAGGAAAAACCTGATGGTGTGAGAATATTGTACACCTCTGTAGAGTCTAGGGTAGTCCCAGAGAAGCCAAATTCATCTAAAGATGAATGTATGGACATAATTAAGTTGTTCTGATAGGAATTTGGGAGATGATGGTAGGGCTCAGTAGGATGTACAGTTTGTTTAAATGATAAATAATCCAGTGGGAGTTACACAGATTCCTAAAGCCGTCCCCATATTCATGATAAGTGACTGACACCTGCTATGGTATAGCATATCTTTACTTTTTTCTACTAGAATTGGAGAGGGGAAGGATTTTTTGGAGTATGACTTTCCACAAAAGAACATCTGCAGGTTACATTGATTTGTTCTAATTTGAAGTTAAGCCAATTCTCACTTGTCTTAAAAAGGAGGAAATTTGAATTTGCTTTTATAGCTAGTTTACACAAAGTCACTTCCACATCTATTTCATTCAGTAGTGCTTTTACTGTTAAGAAGGCCCTATTTGCAAATTGCAGTTGCAGTTTAACTGGTGTAGAAGATCAGAGACTTGGAAAAAAACCATGGTTTTAACTGGTTGAAGCCAAAGCTGCAGTGGGAATTAGATTATATGCCTGGCTCTGCACAATGCTGCAGTATTAATGCTAATGTTACACGAGTATTTATATTGGTTTCTTAGGGTAATGACCATGTTGCAGTATGGTACCCTGGGCAATTTATACACAGTCAGTTCCATGATGTAGTGAAAGCAACAAAGGCTGACTTTAGTCTTGTCTGTAACC
The DNA here is from genome assembly GCA_013390045.1 of Picathartes gymnocephalus. Lineage (NCBI taxonomy): Eukaryota > Metazoa > Chordata > Aves > Passeriformes > Picathartidae > Picathartes > Picathartes gymnocephalus. The sequence continues at coordinate 208,571 of WEKY01008904.1, read as the reverse complement.
ATTACACATCCATTCATATGGGCACAAAGTGACCATAATACTGTCATGCTGACCTCAGCTCATCTTCCACCCACTTCTGTTTGTTCAGGGAATTACACTGTCCTGAAACAACACTTTTACAGTTCTTTTCAAATTAAATTGTAATTTTTAAATTTATGTCTGTACTGACTTTCCTGGCAACATGACTGTTCTCTGGCACTTGGCAGAGCTCCTTCAGTCACACTGCGGGTGGAGGTGCTGAAAGCCACCTCATTTCATTAGGATTGCATGGGATCTTAGGACAGCATCAACTCCCATCTACACAGCACAGAAACACGTGAGATGGCATATTCTGCCTGTTTGAGAAGTTGCTTCTCTTCCCTAATGACATGTATTTCCTCTCTTTCTCTAAGGGTGACCAAGATGACAGATCTTTCAAGCAGTACAGGACATCAAGTCCTAGCTCTGCTGGCTCCCTGGGCTATGGTCGGTACACCCCCACCTCCCATTCTCCTCAGCATTACAGCAGACCAGGTAACCTAAAAGCAGCCTTACGTATTCTCTAGATGATTTTTCTATTACTCTGTGTTATGTTGTAAGTAGAATTGACTCCAGTGGATGGAGGTTTAAGGTGGAATAGCAGTTCACTGCAGTGATTTATTTATGGTGAACAGCGAGTCCCATGGGGAGAAAGGAAACAAGTGCTTCAGGAATGTGCATCCAAGAAAACAAAAATGGGCATTTAGGAAAAATTGATTTTATGTAGACACAAGGTAGGAGAGTTCAAGGGACTTCATCCTGCCTGAAGATACACAGTCAATCCACAGCTCTTCCAAGGTGTGGCACAGTAGCAGTGAATGCACACAAAGCCAAGAGGGTGATGGAGTGACTTTGTGTAGGTTCTTGTACCACAGGGTCATTGTTCATGTCCCCTCTCCACAGTGCAAGAGCTGGAGGAATGACTAGTTCTGATGGCTGGATTTTGAAGGCCAAGTTGCTCTAGTTGAGAAGTTTATAGAGCTTTGGGCTGTGGTAGCAGCTGTGTTGGTGCTCTTGTGACACAGACAGGAGGGATTATCTCCTTTTGATCTTTGTATGAGAATGCTTTACAAACCCCATTCGTATCTGGGCTCTGTACAGAGTTTTATCCTTGGAAATAATCCTGAAATTGCTCAAAATTAATTGTATTTTTTGTCAACTCTGTCATTCAGGTGAAGAACACAGAGCATTTATATTATTATTTTGTTGTCTTTTAATTTCATTGGGGACACATTATAATTCTAAACTAGTTTGGAAATTTGCAAGTTCTTAATCTTTCCAGAGGAAATGAAAATTTTATAGGTAACAGAAACATTTTTTACAGGAACTGATTATTTGTACTACACAAAGGCTTTGACAAAATGGAAATGTGCTGGAGTATAAAAAAAATCTGTTAGACATTAATCTCTGCTGAAGGTCTCGTAGCTGTCATGCCTAATCTTTGCAGCACATTTTTAAAGCAAGGAGGAAAGACAAAAGGAGTTCCAAATAAATTCTGCTTTAAAATTTCTAGAAGAAAATAATCTTCATAATCACAATTTTTAATAATTGCCACTAGTCCTCCAAACTGTGTTATCAGGACATTATTGCAGCAAAGCAGAGATGACTTGAGGATATTTTTCAAGGTGCTTAATCACATGTCTAACTTTCAGAGCTCAAATAACTTCAGGATGTTTCTTCAAATACTTAAATTAGCTGTGCACTGGAGTGCCCTGTGAGTGCATTGTGAACTAAATCCTACCAGTGTGCACCGCCAGCAGTGAGAACTGGGCCCGCTTGTGGCACAGTTCTCTGCAGAGACAAGGCTCTTCCCATTTCATTTCATTAGATCCATTATGAGCATTTATCATTCCCTCTTGCAACTTTTTAATACTCAGGTTTTCCCCTGAGTGCAGCCATGCTTTTTGTGGTGCCTTTTCTGGAATATTTTCTGATGCATTACAGTTACAGCATTTTGGGTGATGCCGTTTCTGTCTGCGGAAAGCCCCTGTCCCTTGGCTGACCCCATAGTGTGGCCACTGTCATGTTTTTAGCAATAACAGAGAAAAATGAAGTCTTAAATATAAACTGTATGTTTTCTAAGCATCAGGAGGAAAATGTTCCTGAAAAAAAAAGGACGGCATTGTAATATGTGGCTTTCAGTAAGTGAACTAAATAGTTTATTTTCACTTACTCTCTGTTGCCCCCAGCTGGTACTCACAGTCTTGGTACCAGTAGCTGCATCTCCCTGCCCCAACACCCAAGCCTTACATCTACATTCAGACATCATTACATCCCTTTCTTCAAAGGTAAGGTCCAGGAATGCAAAACCGTGCTGTGATAATGTAGATTTATTCAGCTGTGTTTCACTTTGATGTCTGTGCAAGCATGGCTTCCACTTGGATAAAATTTGTCTTAATTTTGCGCAAGTGCTTCCTTGATGTACTGTGTAAGTTCTACAGACTGAGTGGGTATGGGGTGTTTTATTTTTGCTTTTTCAGTGAGTGTTCGGTGTCTTTCAAAGGGGTAGAGGTAAGAAATTAGCTTTTATAATGAAACCGAGGAAGGGAATTATTTAAAAGTCTGTTAGTTCTAAAATACCTTTTCCCTTTTTGGTGATGCTAAATAGTTTAATAATAAGCTTACACATTTGATACAACATAGGATAATCAGTTATCTAACCTTCCAACCTACATGTAGATATTCTTCATATTGTAGCATTACCAAAAATTATCACAGCTGGTTACATCAGTGCAGCTGTGCTGACTGTCAATTAATCTGTGCCATATCTTGTAAAACATAATAACTGAATCTGTTCTTCTTGCCATTAGTTTTTTTGCAGTGGATTTAACTTCTAGTGACCTCCATGTTGTGAATGAGACAGTGCTAAGGAATTCTAAGAACCTTTGAGGCAAAAGCTTTTCTTTAGTTAGTTGGTTAAATGTCAGAGAGAAAAGACATTCAGCTACCACATTTGTCTTCCCCTGAGTCTGTCTTCTCTTGTAACAATATGAACTGTGAGGACACATGAATGGCAAATACTTTCAACGCCTGTTCCTTGACTTTCATGTACTGCTTGATTTAATGAAGTAAAACTGTTGTTCTTGTGGCTGTAAGCATTAAAGAAATGAGAATGACCCTCTGCAGGAGCCAGACTTGCACATTCAGGTGAATAGCAGGTACTCATTGCCTTTGGAATAACCACTAATGCATCTTCATTGGGCCCTGATGCTACCCGAAGTCAGCTGAATTTCACTGGGATAAACAGAAGCAGAATCAGGCTCGAGACATCCAAATATGAATCCTTGAGAGAAATTTTAGAGGAAAGAGCTGATGAGATTAAGCTGTTTGTTTAGAGTCTACCTGCAAAGCTCCTTTTCACAACCGGAAACAGTCAGCCTCTCACACATTTCTTGAAAGGCTGGCACAATCCCTGGTAGCTGAGGCACTACTTGAACTGGTTTTTTTTATCTGTCCACTCATTTTGGATGGTATTATCCAACCTGATACACTGAGTAAGAGAAACTTCTTTGGTGTGCTGCAGCACACGATTTCACTGTATGGGAAAGCTCTTTCTCAGAGTTCCATTGGCAGTTGCTTGGCAGCACTCCTGTGCAAATGATTTTCTGCTCAGTGCTACCTACTGTTTCTCAGAGCAGACGCAATTATTAAGTGCTGCTGTTTAGATGAAGGAATTGTTAAGTGGTAGCTCCTTGTGGCCAAATGATTATTAGTAACGTGATCAAAATAATAATATTTTGCAATTCTGAGGCACTTTTTTATCAAGGAGCTAAAATATTTTGCAGACAGTACCTTACAGTGCCTCACAGTGTTCCTGTGAGGCAGGTGAACCTTTTTATAATTTTCCTAAGTAGGTAATCCTGAGCCCTGCCAAGGTTGAGTAGATTATTCACTGGTTTACACGGAGTTAGTGTCTCTATCCAAAAGGAGTCAGAAGATTTACTTTGTCCTCTTCAAGGTCTCTGAATCTGGAGTTCCACAATGTGGTTTTTTCCTTATCTTGAGAGGCCTTTTGATGGTGTGGATGTGCTCTTTTTTTCTCTTTAGAGTGGGAAGAGTGGGATTGTAGCAGTAGTTGGTTTGTATCCAGACCAACCTTAATGTTGCCACTTCAGTTTTAAGAAAGTGAAATACTGTTTACTTTAAAAAAAATACTGTAAAATCCAAAAATAATATACTACTTCATTATACTAGAAATAATCTTTGTAAAACCAGCACTCCACATGTCATAAAAGATATTTCTTTAAGCATCCAGTAGACAGATACATTATTACCCTACGGAAATTAAGAGAAGCAAAATCTTCCTTTTGATTTCACTGAGGTTGCCTCATATTTTTCCTGAGAATGACAGGGTTCATAATTTTTTCCAGTGACAAATATGATTACTAAGTTCCTGTTCTTCTGTCGGTGTTCTGCAGTCTAGCTCCTGTGAAATGTTATGGGATAAGCTGTTATTTATCATGAAGGCTGTGCTCTTTTAAGAATTTTTGTAATCAAAATAAGACCTGTGACAACCTCACTTCAAGGAGGTTTCCCAGTTCATGCCCTTGCAAGTCATAGGTGTGGTATTCCAAGCACCTATGCTTGGTGTAGCAGTTCCTCTTCAGGTGATGGAATCTTTTAGCGTGTGCTGAGCCCTGCTGAAAAAATGTTTGCTTGAAACATGGTGGAAATTATCTTGCCTTCTAGTGCAGGAGCACAGCTTTCAAAGGCCTTTTTTTTCTGGCTTTGAAAACTTGAAAAGAATTAGTCATCAAAGTTCAAAAGACTTTTTCTAATTCAATGCACCATGGGCAGAGATATTAAAGGGTCCCGTTTTGTGAGTAGGCTTGGGCAGCTCCCTCATTAGAGTGGTGGCATCTGTTCTTCCGTCCTGAACTTAGACAGCTCTTACTGTAACTTACAAAATTCCCCATCCTCACAGATAAGATAAAACCTGGCTAAGAAGGAAATATAAGCAATATTGTACTTTTCCTGACAGTCCCTTGAAAATGGAGCATGGTCAGTTGGCTCTACATGCAGGGGGTTAAAAGTACAGCCTGCCCTGTCAGCAGCCAGAAGACACAAGGAAGTTTTTGTGCACAAAGAAGTTTTTGTGGTTTACTCTCAAGTTCAAAGTAAGCCTTCCCAGATTCTTTCCAAGTTAAACAAGATCTAGGGAAGAGTTCAGGATTCTGGTTTTTTGCTCTTCACTGATCAGTAGAGAAGCTCACAGCCTATGGCTGCTTATGGCAGAAGGCAAACCCAAACGTTTGAAAAATTGCTCTCTCTGGTAGTTGTCTTTTCTCTGAGAATTTATTTGAAGTTCTTCAGCCTGTACTAGTCAACATGAAAGAGATAGTTTATTGGCAAAGTCTCATTTTAGAAATTTAAGTTATAGCCTTATATTTAAATTATAGCTGTCTGTAGTTCCTACACATTAACTTTCTACATGGGTCTTCAGTTTGCTTTATTATTGAACACTTATTTTTGTATGCAAAATGTGAAATACAGCTACTCACATGTTTGTCCAAATCAGTGTCAGAATTAAAGTTCAAATATGCATCAGTTTGTATGAGTGGGGTGCAAGAAGAACCCGTCCATCATTCCTTCTTAATTCTTCCATTTTGAGCAAGTTAGAGGTGATGGCTTTGCAAACTCCTCCATGCAGATGATGCTTGCACTGAGCAGTTTTTAGATTCCCTGTCCCCTGGTACTTGCACTTACATCTTGTGTTCCTACAAGCTTATTCCTCTTAATGCTTCTTCCTGATTCCTTGCTGACACTCTACCCGATCACTGAAGAATGACTTTCTGTGTGTGTACGATACCAGCACCTTGGTCACTGCTTAATGACGTGATTATTCATGCAGATCATATATGGATAGACATTTTAATAATATGCTAATTTTTAAGTAACTGATGAATTAATACACTGTAGAAATTGCTTGAGAACTTACATTTTCTGTTTAAATTAGAAAACTCCAATAACAGTATCTTATCTGAGTGAAGGACATTACAGGATTTTTAAGAATTTTGGATGTGTAAGGGACCTTACTTTAATAAGTATCTACCAGTGACATTGAGGCTTCTTCTGTTTAATAGGGATGGGCAGGAATCTGGGCAGCAAGCATCAAAGAAAGAGGGAATTCATAAATGTGGAGTGCAAACCCGTCACCACTTTTTTTCTTCCAAGAACAAATTGGGAATCAAGAAACTGAATAACTGTCTGGTTTCTTGTCCGAGAACTACTTGCCTGCAAGCTCATGGTGATGCACCAGATTCTTAGTAATTTAGTAATTTTTCCTTAACATTTTGGAAGGACCATAGGCTATCAGCACCTGTAGTTGAGATTTCAGTTTCGGAACATCCCAGATTACACTTTTTCAACATGAAATCACTCTTACTGAGTGGTTGCAGCTGAATAGCTTTTGAGTTCTAATTTTTTGTCTGCTGTGAACACAACAGACACAAAATTGAGGATGTATTAGTTAGTGTATTGCCATGACAGCACGCTCTTCTGACCTCTTCTGTCCTGTCTCTGCTCCCGCTGAGCTCGGTGGCACTGTCCCCTTGACCTCAGTGGTGCATGGCAAGGCTGGCTTTGGTGACAGCGGGATGGCCGTGCACCCACTGCTTGTCAGCAGAGACCACCTCCATGGGCATGGCCTCGGCAACTCTGGTAACCCAGTAGCTCTGTGGTTATGAAATGTTCCCATCATGAAGGCAGAACTCAGTTGCAGATCCCATGGCCTGAGCTGCTGCACTTTCTTTACCCCAGAGAAACTTGCTACAACTTCATCATTACTAGCCATTAAATTTGTGCTTCATCCACACTAAAACAATAATAGCAAATTAACAGTCATTCGATGTAAGAATAAATGTCATGTTTGCTTCAAGTTGCTTAACAGTGCTATAAACTAAAAGGATTTTACAAGTCCCAAAAAAGTAGAGTTTTACTTTTTTGTTTGCCAAGCAGCACTATAATGCCATAGAGTGTGCTTCGGGGAAATAAGCCAAGAGGAGATGAATGGCACCTAATTAGCATTTGACAAAGCAAGTGGAAAAATGAAAATGGAACAATCCTATGTATATCTTGAAATTTGGTGAAGTGACTATGGCATTATAGATCCATGACTTGTTAATCCAACCTTGTTTGCATAAAAATGCTGTGGCATGTTAGCTATGGGAAAAGTTTGCAATTGAAAGCCGAATTTCAATATCTCTTTTTGTCACTGATACATGCAAGATTGTTTGATTTAACCATAACGTTTATATTTTGGTCTAGTCCTGCTTTGAGATAATTTAAACACTACTGAATTATTTATTATTGGTTGGTTTCAGGGCCAGGCTACGAGCCATAGCATTAAACTTTAAAACACTTGATCAGTAGATTATTCAGTTAAGGCTATGCAAAACACATTGCAAGATTCTGGATGTTCTTATCCTTTGATTTTGTTTTTTAAAGCATCATTAAAAGAGAAGTTTTCATTTCAAAGTAGGGCATCTTAATCTGATATCTATCAGATAGTAATTTTTGATGAGATGTTTGGAGTCTGAGCCGATATAATATGCTGGAAAATACTGGGTTTTACAAAAACATGTACTTAAAATTGTTGGATTAACAAGTCATTCTGAACAAGCTTTTATGCTTGAAATACTCTACTTTGCTTTCCATTTTTCTTTTATCTGCTTTCTTTGCTCTTCCCCTTGGAGGCAGTGAAAGTGGTCGGAGCACTCCAAGCTTATCCATGTACTCTGACAGCAAATCTTCACCTTCTGTCTATCAGCAGGCTCCTAGGCATTTCCATATTCCAGGTAGGCATTAACTGCTTAGCTTTTGATCTTCAATTTCTGGCACCTGTTTATTCTCTTCTGAATGTTTGTTTTTTTGGGGTTTTTTTTGGCATTGATTTATGAATTCCAAGTGCAGAAAGAAAAAAATGTCTACTAAGTGAATATCTGTTGTTACACTTCATCTCAAAAATAAGAGAGAGTTGAGTGCTTATGTACCTATTTTTTTTTTAAATGCCTTTACAGGAGGCACAGAATGAAACATGTTACCAAGAGTACAAAGTTACAGCAGTGCTGGGTTACTGGCTGAACTTGATGATCTTAGAGGTCTTTTTCAGCCTTAATGATTCTAATATCCTATGGTCTGTAGTGCCATAACTGCATAGGTGATTGAATTTGTGTGCAGGAGGAATGACTGAAGGGGTTTTTGTTGGTGTGGGGTTTTTTGTTTGATTTTTTTTTTTTTGTTTTCCTTACCAGTCTATTATCTGAATTTAAGTAATATTAATATAAACTTTAAAAGAAGCTGGAAGACTTCAAAACTGCAGGAGGCTCATTATGGCTGTGTATATGTACTCTACTGTTTTCAAGTTCAGTCAATAAGCACATTAAACTTACATCCACACTGTTTAGCTTTTTGACTGCTGAGCACATCCACTTCCTCACTGTAATAGTTTGTTTATTCATGTTTACCTTCTGTGGTTAATGTTTCTGTAAAAAGACCACAATTAGGAATTGTGTTTGCTCAGATCCATAGTACTGAGTAAATCTGATGTCTGTACAATGTGGTATGGGAACCCTAGACTGTGGCTCTGAGGGCTTCCAGAAAATTCCTGGAAGGCCAAGTTAGCCATACAGTTCAAAATAAAGACAAATTATAGGATTTCGTAAAAGAATAGTTCGTATTTCCAGTATAAACATTTATATCTGAACGTGTATGCTTTAGTAATTAATGGAGAAAATCCTTTCCCAAGTGTGATAGTTGTAGTAGTCTCTTGTACTCCTATATGAATTTTAAATAGTGGCAAGTGTAGCCAGAGTCTTTTTGCTGTTTATTAAGTGTATATTGGTAGTGCAGATGAAACCACCTATGTATCACCATAAGGGTGCCATTCAAGTTGTTTTAAAGTATTTTGAGGGACTTAGGGGGGATTATGTTGCATAGGTAGGTATAAATGTTTTCAGCCTATGATGGATAAAGTTCCATTCTCTCTTAACAATCAGTAAATGGCAAACTACTGAATGAATGCATAGTCTTTGATGAAGTTTTTGCGTTGTTACTGTCGCAGAGAGGAGACAAGAGCAGCGTGATCTGAACTTCTTGCTTACTCTTTCATTCTTTCTTTTTCCTCTTCTTCAGACACTGGCGTAAAAGATAACATCTATAGGAAACCTCCTATCTACAAACAGCATGGTACAGTCTGCTTTTCTCTGTTGCAGTTTTATCTACGTGTCTTTGCAAAATAGTGTATATTGACTCTCAAATTCATTTGCTGTAGTCTTTGCATTTCATTATGTCCCTATAATCTCAAATAGAAAAGGAGAAAAAGTAACATGAAAATTAAACAGTATTTTGTATAACATGATGTCCAAGGATACAGTAAGTTCTCCAGAACTGGCATAATGATATTTTGATACGTTGTGATGATTCAGAGCTGATAATAAATGTCACACAAACTGCCGTGCCACGCCCTCATTACTCTGCCACGCCCTGTTTGTCCTCCCCTGCCCCTCTTTGCCTGCTCCTCAACATAAATCATTAGAGGCAACTTCTCAGGCTGAGAAAAAAAAATAAAAAAGACAGACAACAAAAAAAATTGAATATTGTAATGGTGTTTGGAAAAATCATGAACAAATGCAAAGTAACAATCATCTAGTGAAAGTCAGCATAGCTTCACTCACTTCTGTGATTTACAGAAGCTGATGATAGGATTCTGGTATCCTGTATCCTGGCTGTGTTATTTTATTTTATAGATACTTTTGGTTTGCAAAGAGGATTCCAAACAACAGCTTTATTTTTGCAGACTGGGCATTTTTATATCAGTTTGCTGTCTGTCGAAGTCTGGATTATGTCAGTTTTGCCCTGCTGTATGGAGTTGTCCTCATAATCATTGGACTGAGCTGAGAATTAAACTAGCGAGTCAGCAATCTCAATAGGTTAACAAGAATATATGTTTCAAACTTTCTTTTCTAGATTATAGATGTTCTGAAAGATTGTGTTGGAAATACATGCTTTTTTCTTTTTCTACTGGAGGGCAAAACATAATTTACTCTAGCTAAAAAAACCCCCAAAAACCATAAAATCCAGAAACAACAACAACAAAAAGCAATGAACTTTCCTTCCAATAAAAATAATATAAATTACAATCAAATTTTAAAAGATTTTTATTTCGTTCTGGAAGGACTCCCAGCTACAGTGTGAACACATGAGCAGCTGATGCTTCAGCTCCTCAAACTAATGGGACACTGAACTAATTCATGCTGAAAAGGAGCCAGAGAACATTCCTTTGTTGAAGAGACCAAGTTTGAACAAACAAGCACAAAAATGTTCTTTAAAACAAGAAGTGCATGCTCTTCCAAAACATTTGGCTTTAAAAGGTTTTAGTTACATCAGCACCCAACAGATTTGCTGTAGCTACACCTTTTGTGTTTCTATTACAAACAACCAACTTCATAATGAAAAAAAAAGTGGTGGAAAAATAGGACATGCAAGAGATCAGGCTCAGAGCTGGGGTTGGAAAGTGAAGAGTGTAGGAGCCTGCACGGTTGAGTGTGTGTGTATGTGTGTGTTTGTGTTTTAGAAATATTTGAACATCATTCAAAGTTACTAAAAAAGTTTTGAAATCACATTGGGATTCATGGCAGAACCAAGTATCCCTTGTAGTGGTGAAGCTAATGCTCAGTACTGATACCCTGAAATTCAGGGCACTTGGATTTATCTGCAGTCTGACATACAAAGCTTTCGCGGGAACTTGGGAGGGGCTGGCCTTCATGGCCCCCACTGATTTTGGCTGTAAATCTTCTGCATCTCTTTGAAGTGAGATGCTCTCAAGATCTCGTGGAACCTTTGAAATATCTTAATGGAAATATTGGATTCAGCATGGGGTTTTTTCCTTTGAAAACATCAATGTCTTGAAACAAAAATAAAATTTCCAGAATTGCATCAGATTCTCTATATGGATTTCTGGTTGAATGAGAGCAAGATCCATACACATAACCTGGAATAACTTGTTGACTCGCGATTTAGGGTGTGCTCCCAAAATATCTGTGAACCAGGCTTAGGTCCTTCTTGCAGTGCAGGGATTTTATTCCTCATCTGTCATATCTGAATATTCCTTCCTATTTATTCCTCAGAGAAGCAGCTTGCCATCTTGGGAAAATAACCGTGAAAACCTTGCATTTTTTCATAATGCTGTTTATATTTCCTGACCCAGATTTTTTTTTCTTTTTCTTTTCCTTTTTTTTTCTTTTTTTTTCTTTTTTTTTCTTGCCACACTAAATTTAGGCAGGGGGGAGGGGGGAAGCAGCCAAACCCTCTGCAGTTTACAGATTTTCACCTCTAACCTAGAGATATTTTCCTTACAGCAATTTGTCATTTTTTAAGTACCACCTCCTCAGCAAAACCAGTTAAGATCTGGATGTGAGCCATGTAATGTCATCAGAAATTGCACCAGAATAACACTGAACTGCTTCTGGTGGTGGCCTTTTGCCTCTGTTGTTTAGATGCAGGGCAGATCCTTTGCAGACATGATGGCTGGGGAACTGGAGAGGGCAGAGTGTTTCCCAGCTTGCTGGGAGTTTTGCAGCACTTTTAATGGTGCAATTTAACCTCTTCTTCATCTCTGACTCTAAGAATCTCATCTGAGCCTTAACTTTTGTATTATCATACTCTTTCTATTAGGAATAAATACGTTTTCTGTGTACATTGCATTGCACAGGGCCATTTTTCTCAGGCATTGCCCTTGTTATACTCACTTCTCATGGGCTTGAAGTTATGCTACGTCCTTCCATTATTCCAGTTTTGCACCATTAAAACTCTCCCCAAACTACCCAGGGGGATACAAAGGCAAGTAGGGCTCAGATTTTAAGAATTATTAGCTGATGGTTTTCAGTTTCCTTCTCAGCAAGTTAGAAAGTTACAGGAAAGGAAATAACCCAATGGTAAAACATCAGCAACTTTTTTGGAAAACACTCTTTGAGAGGACGGTATGGGCAGAAGAGGAGAATACAGTCATAGAAATTGGTTGGTCAAGAATTTTGAGTTTTAGAGTCTGACACGATCTCTCTTGCAGATTTTATAAAGAGGTAATGCCAAGTTTGTTCATAATTCTTTTACCATCATTGTCTGCTCTTTGGGAACCCAGGAGATCCAGGTGTGCTGACTACAAAATATCTGTGTGACTAGTTATACTTCCATGGTCGTTGTAACAGACGGGGGAAATGGCTTCCCTGTGTGCGGTGACCATAGAAATTTGTCCTAAGTTATGATGTACAATTCTTTTTCCCACCAATCATTCCCCAAAAGTAGTTTCTTCCTAAAAAGACAGGTTTACAATTCAAGAGGAATAGATCCTCCAAATTCAGTGTATACATGAAGGATGAGTATTACTGTAATAATTTCAAAATTATTTTAATTCTGTGAAACCATAGCTCTACACATCAAATTTTCTGTCAAACTCTATTTTTTAAATTTATTTTCTCCCCCTCTTAAAAATATTTAGAGCATAACTACAGTCAAAACAGAAGACAAAAATTAAGATGCATTCTGTTGAAATTTTTAAAATTAATTTAATCTTACAGCAGCAAGAAGATCAGAAGGGGAGGATGGAAGCTTGGATCAGGACAGTAAGAAGGTAATGATCAGAAAGAACAAAAGGAAATATTGATCATTCTTGCAGCAACTGGTTTTTAAAACATGTAAAGGTATTATTGTAAAGGTATTCTTTTAAATAATTGAAATAATCATTACTACTTTACGGTCTTTCCAAAAATGCATAGAAAAGTTTAATCTCTCTCCCAAAAGGTTTATAAAGTACATTCTACAGTAAAGAGAAGTAGGGATATTGAGATTAAAAGCACTAAACTCACGGATTTTCACTCGGACTCAATATCTACATTGGTGATTCAGCTAATCCTGCAGATTTAGGGTGCATGTTAACCTGGAAGAAAAATGTCAAGAGCAGATTAATTATAAGAAAATTACATCGTTCATCTTCTAAAGTGGGGCACAGTGGGCAGCTTCATGAAGAGAGAAACTATCCTCAGCCCAGCTAAAAATTAAAAGTTTCTGGTAGCTGTGATGTCTAAGTCATCATATAGTCAGCTTTTATAATTTGATAAAGGATGGTACAAGTTGCAGTGAGCATAAGCAGACAGCAGTTCACAAGGCATCTGAGACAGCTGAGGTAGAGAACTGCCCTCAGGTGTTACATCCTGTATCTTATAACAGGCTTTTCCTCTCTCCAGCTAAAGAGCAGTTGGCTGATTCTGAAAGGGGATGTGGACACCAGGACCAGCTCCCCGGACTCGGAGACGCGGTCGCTGTCGCTGACGGCCGGCAGCGACAGGGCGCAGGAGGGCACGGCCGCCGGCTGCTCCCGTGAGTGCCGTGCGGGGCGCGGCTGCCAGGGCAAGGTGGCCCCCGCACAGCTCCCTGCCTGCCTTCCTGCTCCAGCTCTGCCATCGTGACACCCATTTATCTGTTTGCTCTGCCATGGCTTGTGAGAGTTCACTGCCTCCAGACTTGGATGATGAAACTCTTTATAATTTCATGTTAGTCAAAGAAGCGGCATTGCCTGTGTAAATTAACTGTTGTCTCTTCGGAGAGCAGAGGATCCTTACCACAAAATCCCACCCCTCATAAAAGTGCCCATTTATTATATGGTATCTATTTTCAGTAGACAGGATGGCAGTATCAAGCAGATTTTTCATTTGTGCTAATTAGTTGTTGACACAAACTATGTATTTTGAATATTGATGGAGTCATTTCTTCTCTATAATGATATGCATAAAGAATATGCTGCTCCAGAGATTAACTTAGGCATTTTTTGTGTTATCACTCACAGTTATAAGGTCACAGAAATATTCCAGGTTGGAAAGGGAATAATTTTGTAGCTGTATATTGGCCTGGAGACCATATGCGCATGCTAGCTGTCAGTACCAAAAGCATGTTCTACACATTTCTTACTACACATTTCAGCAAGCCAGAAGCATCAGAATTGGGCCTGAATTTTACTTTTAAGTTACCTAAATGACAAAAAACAAGTTTAATGAATTTTAAGAGATAAGTGGGACATTCCTCTACCCGCCTCCTCCACTTTACACCATGCAGCAGTAGCAGGTCATCCGGGGTAAACAAGCTGGGGAAGCAGTTTTCCAAAAGAATGCACCCAATGCAAGGCATGTCTGGCAGTAGGGTTAGGATGTCAGTCTTGTGGGCACTTTGGTAATGTGATAGTTGGCTCCATCAACTTATATTAAGGAAATTATGGCTTAGCTATGCAAGGAAGAGGGAAAACAGATGCTACAAAGTCTGTCACAAGGCCATAACAAGATAAAGAAGAAAACTTATTTTAGATCATCAGTCTCACTGGTCTAGCTTGAAGGGATTTGATAACTCAATCCTCACCAGAGATCACAGACATGCGCACAAGGTGTATTACAGGGCAAACCAAGTCTGACCACCTCACACACTTAACATCTGTAAATCGTTACACAGGAACAACATATGGTGTTCATTTTTTCCCTGAGAATGTTGCTATACCTGTCACTCTTCTATACTAGCTTTTCTTTCATGTCTTTGATTATCTTGGGAATGTGGAATGGAGCTATTAAAACTAGAAATGCAATAGATAATTCACACCTCTGTGTCAGGGACAGTATCACATTTGTGCCAGTATAGATAGGTTCTATAGTTCATTTTCCATTGCTTTTTATCAGCATTTCTCTGTCCCTCATGAAAGTTGGCCCCATTACCCAATTAGCAGCTACACAGAAATGACATTGAGGAAGTTTTATATTCCTGAAATTTACACTTTTCCTTTCTTTATGCTTTTATTCACTCACCTGACAGTTTTAATACCTGTGGGCATTCTAAGTAATTCCTTCTCTATTCAGTGTTTTCCTGTTTAGTTCTGAATATTCATAGTCTGTCATATGCCCCCCATTGGCCACAGGAGACTTGCATTTCTACCTCTTACACTTATGCTTGAGAAGTCTGACTTTCAGCCCCATCCCTGTGGCATAGCGTGTGATTGTCAGAGAAAATAAACTTTTTAGGTATAGGTTTGGTGCCAAGTGCTTACATGGAGAGTGGAGGGAGTTAGCAGGCTGTGAATTGGTAGAGATGTTTCCAGATATACTGAGCAAAAAGCCCTGCATTTTTCTGTCCAGCCTGTGAGCAAACCAGAGAAGGGTGGTTTTGCTCTAGAAGACATTTTGCCACATTACACTACTTAAATGCCCAGAAGAAGACATCTAACAACACAGCAAATCGGTGTGAGGCTTGTCCACTCAGCAGGCAAGAGTAGAGCTTGTATCTCCGTACATCCACCTGTGAAAGTGTGGTCTTGATTCGGTGTATGTAGATGTGTAATAATTCATCATTTACCATAATTCATGATTTTAAGTGTTGTATGTTTAGGAAAGCAGACATCTAGGAAGATGTGTAACCCTTGCAGTTCATGTATCCGTGATGTGCTGAGAGGCAGCTTCAGATTCGAGTGAGTACCGGACAAAGCAGGAGCCATATCCGTGCAGAGGGTAGCTGATGTTCAGATAGTGTCTAATTAGAGAGAAAGGTTGCTGGAGCCAGCGGGTCCCGCTGCTGCGTTTCGGGCCGTTCTGGCCCGGTTCTGCGCTCCGGCTCTCCCAGGCGGCCGCACGGTGTCGCCGGAGCCGCGGGTGCGGCTCAGCGCCGGCGGCGGCGAGGCGGCTCCGCACCTGCCTGCGGTCCGCTGCCAGCGCCTCCTTACCTTGGGGCATTGCTCCTCGGGGACTGAGTGTTATTTAGCGACAGAACAAAACTCACTCGCCCATCTTCTCTGTAGCCAAAAGGCAGAGAGATTGATCTCCACACTGATGTCCAACACAGCAGCTCTTTCCAGGCGGGAGCTGAGATGACAGCTTTTTGCAGATACTGGCATTCTGTTGCACAGGTATTTTACTCTTTGCTCTCTGGTGGCACTACTATTCACAGTACAGGCATTTATAAGGGTTTTTTTCATTATTTTGTCCCGTCTTAAATATAAAAACTGTAGTTGCCCTTCCCAAATGGTAGGAGGTATTTGGCTTGCAGTTCAATGTGAGCTTATTGCTCCCTGTTTAAGTACATTAAGTGCTTTGAATTTTTTTTCCGTCATAACAGTGATTCACTGGCCTACCCTTATTCCATTAGCTTTTCATCCTTGCCCAGTACTCCACTTTCTGTTCCGTGGGTGAAATATTCCTTCAGTGCTTGAGCCCTACCTGGGTTATCTTTCACCTTTGCTGAGTGCTGAGTACTGACACAGTGCAACTCCGAGTGATCTCATTTCTTCTTTCCTTGTTCTCTTTTTATTTGGATAGCTGGAGAAACTTTTGCTATTTGTTTTAATATCATTTTCAGTGTTTAACTCAGCTTGACTTCTGGCAGTGTTCAGTTTATCTCAGCACATTGTGAGCTTTCTGCTGATCCATCTTTTGTTTCTTCTTTCTGTATGCTTATTCCTAATAATCTCCTTAGGGTATTTATTAATCCAATGGGGTCTGGATTCCCTTCCTGCATTCCTCTTTGGACACAGACTGCTAACAATTTTCACAGAAAGAAGTGTTGTACGTTGTCCTTTGAGCTAAATAACTTCTGTAATATTTTGCATCAGTTTTACATAATTTCCTATACTGGAATCAGGAATATTTATTGCACATGTGTTTGTTCTTCTACTGTTTAACTTTTAAACTTTATTAGAGTCTTAATACTAAAAGTAAGGCATTTCAGTAGTCTCATAATTACCACACACATCTTCATCACTGTGTTGCATCATTTATTCATGATAACACCACTTTGCCAGTTTTCTCCATCTTGACACTTTCTTTCATTTGGGTGTAGATATTCTGACTGATTCACTTTATCCACTGCTATACTTTCATTTTTTCTTTTTTCCAAGAGAAGTTTTACAGAAAGAAAAAAAAAAAGTTTTTCTTTTTTAAGTGGTAGTGTATCAACCCATCTTTTTTAAGAAACAAAACCAAAACCCAGAACTCAAATAGCACATTCAGAAGTGATGATCTAAATCCCTTTAATCCCAATTTCAAGTCATGATTTAACACCAAGTTGGAGGGCAGAGATTTCACAATCTCTCAAGTCACAAGCTTTGCGTCATATAGGTGCATGAAGCTTCCATAAAGTGAGCCCCACAGCTCCCTCCGTGTTGTGCCCCTGGCATGCTGCTGTTTCTAGACATTGTTACACATGTTTATGTGCATGAAACATGGAGAAAAGATGAGCATAGGTCAGTTATATTTCATCTCATTGATAGAATATATGTATTGATATTGTAATTGCTGTTTCTGGATGTTTTCTTGGATTCTCTGTTTTAGTAGGCTGTAAAAGATCTGCAAAAAATATAGCTATATATTATGTCTTTTACAGGATTTCCATATTCTAAATCTGCCTCTCTACCTGGCTATGGAAAGAATGGCTTACATCAGGTAGGTACACATTTAAACACATTCTTCAGGAAATAATGTCTCATAAAGAGACACCTCAGTAACTAGTTGAAAATCTACACAGTAATAACACTTCAAAGGTGTTTTGGCTGCCAGTCCTGTCTGACAGATTCATTCCCTATGTGGGTTACAGTTTGTGTCTCTGCAAGACTAAGACTGACTGAGGCTTCTCCTTTTAATTGTGTGCATCATGAGCATTGGGAATCTTGATTCTCCTCCCAAAATAAACGAAGATCTAAAATGTACAGGCTGCACATATTAAACATAGCTTGAATTAATGATAGAGACAGTTAGGCCTATAATTAGGCAAGTAATGATATTAAAGCAAAGGTGGAAC
Organism: Picathartes gymnocephalus; assembly: GCA_013390045.1. Classification (NCBI taxonomy): domain Eukaryota; kingdom Metazoa; phylum Chordata; class Aves; order Passeriformes; family Picathartidae; genus Picathartes; species Picathartes gymnocephalus. Next base: position 190,739 of record WEKY01008904.1, on the reverse strand, counting down.
AGCCCACAACTATTGCATTCCTTGAACCATCTGTTCTGTTTTTTCTAGTATGGATCTGTGGTGTGTGTATCCACACTCAGCCATTGTACTTTTAAGGCAGGGAGGGATCAATGAAGATTGAATGACAAGCAGCAATCAAGAAAGAAAGAAAATTGCCTAAAAAAATATGATCAGAACAGACTAGGAATGCTTTTTTTTAACCGTTTTTTGCAATTTTTATTAGTCTTTAATAAAAAGGAATCTTTGACAATGTGCCCTCTCTCTCTCTGGTGTCTAGCGTTGGGAGTTCTCAGTTCATGGCTTATACTATTAGGTGGAAAACCACTATGGTTTATAGTAATGAGCTGTCAGTACATAGATGCATGTGCACCTACATTTTGAAGATTGATTTGTGTCCGAATTGCATGGAGAGGATCTCGTTCAAATTCAGCTTCTTTCTCCAGAGGAAGATGTGAAACCTGCAAAAGCATATGAGAAGGATTAAACTTCCCCAGTGATAAGAGTCAGTCTGAGAGTCATTGGAAGGAGCTGCAAGAAAGAAATTATCAAGGAGCAGCTAAATGGAGTATTTGGTAGCTGCTGAAATGTCCATCCCTTTGAGTTAACATTACAGGACTAATTATGCCTGTGTCACTTTGATACCTGGTTGCTTGAATTCTTCTCTGAAGAAAAAATGACACTGAGATTTTATCAAATAATATTTAGGAATTTGAAAGGGTCCATATAAACCTAATCCCACCTATGAGTCAAGAGAGTTTTTTTGACTTTTCTGAATAGATGTTGCCCATAACCTGAAGTGAGCAAGGGACACTGACTTGTGCCCAGCCACTGCACTGGTGGCACCAAAACCATCCCAAGGCTTCCCAGAGGTGAGGCCAAAGCTCCCAGGAAGCCTTGCAATGTGATGGGAAAGCAGCAGATGGCAGCATCTGTCCCACATAAAGAGTCACAAACCTGTGTAAGACTTGAAAAGGTTGCTCATGGTCAAATCATTGAGGCCAAAATTCCTCTCAGAATGGATGTCCTCTGCTTGAATTGTAGGTTCATTCCAGCTTTTGTAGTTTGTTATTTTTAATCAGCTATCCTAGTGCTACATTAAAAAAAATCCAAAAGCAAACAACAAGGGGCCTTGCGGGTTATTGTGGGCATAGCTGGACACACCACTGATACCCAAACAGGTAAAAAAGAGACCTGAAAAAAAAAAGTCATATAATAGTGCTTTTCTGATTTCCTGTACTGTTTTTCATCATAGCATTTGCTGGCAAACAATGAAGTCAGTGGTTCAAACAAAGCATGTATATGGCACATACAGCGTTTTCCCTGGTCAGTGGCATCAGCAGTGTGAAGCAGAAAGCAGGAGAAAGGTTTCAGTGCAGCAGAAGTGATTTGTGATGATGTCAGTAACACATCTGCGTCACAGAAATGTGACAGTTTTACTGTTGCCTTGCTTACTTGAGCAATAAGGTCAAATTTGAATGAGGCTTATTTCTCTTCCTCTCACACAAGGATCTGTATTTCACTTCTTTCTTTTTTGCTCTCAACAATGTTCAGAGTGGGTTTATTTATGTATTTTGCTGCTACATTGCTTCTTTCTTTGTCAGCCTGAAACTATGGGCCAGTATGAAACAGACCAGGAAGCAAGCTGGGGGATGAAAGGTACTTTTTTTTTTTGCAATATCATTTCCACTCCCCTCTGTGTTTTCACCCTTTGAGGATGTTTGTTAACATATTGCTGTAAAGGTTACTATTCTGAGCTCTTCCTGTAGTTCACATAATAATGACTAGCCAGAGACACAGCTCAGTATCATGTTTATCACAGAGAATCTTCTTTTTACTTAGCCCAACCTAAAGGCCTGACAGAAGTCTTGCATCATAGGGTGGTGCAACCAGGCTGAGTCAATAGCAGGATCCTTGAGTTGTGGCAGCAGCCTTGTGGTGTTGGTCTCATATCAAAGACAGGCGGAAATTTAAGATAATCGCTCCTTTGAGTCTAGTTGGAAAAAGTCCATTGTGCTTCTTGGTTGTGCTACAGTGTGGTTTAAATGCCCAGAGTTCAAAAAGCAGAATTTATTTGCAGTATTTTCTTTTATTGCAGTTTAAATGGACTGTGCACTTAATATGGAGCTTGGATTGGAATTTTCAAAAGAGCTGAAAAATTTTATTTCCAATACACTTTAACTCATTTTAAAAATCTTGCTCTAATGCTTCACTTCATGACTCTGCATTGATAAAAATCTTTGTCTCTATGTTTGAATAGGTTAAAGTACAGGTTTTGAAAAGTAGACAATCTCTGAATTAATTTCAGACCGTAAAAAGGTCTGTGAAAACACTTTGGCTGTCCTGATCACATTTAATCACCATTGTGAATAGATAACATTGTGGTAGTCATATCATATATAGTCATACACCGACCTGACTAGAATTCCTTTGTGCTTGTGTAAATCAGAGTCATTGTTACTATGCCCCCAAATCATCTTTTCTTCCCTATTGTTATTCCCACTGCAGTCAACCCAAGTGCAGGGTGTTGCATCTTGTAATATCGTATTATCTCAGTGGTTTTTATAGATGTTTCCAAACTGACATGCCTTTAATAATCCATATATTTTAACTATTTTCAGTAAAGAACAATAAGGGCAGGACTTTTGGATGACAGACTGACTTAACTCTGCACAAAAGCCTCCTGTATAAAGAAATACCCAATTTTGCCAGACATACTCACCGTGTAACCCAATGACATCGAGAGATGGATTTTCTGTAATAAACCATTGATTTCAAGGACAATTGCTTTGGTAATAGACAGTGTTATAGGCATTCAGGGCATGGGGGTCAAATTCTTACTATGCATGCAGTTATCCAATGATTACTGAGAAGAGAGAATTGTAGTAGCATAGCACATTTGTGATGTACCTAAATGTTCATTGTCATGACACCAAAAGAAGGCTATAAATTCTAAACTGTGAACCTGTTCTCATTCTTTTGCAGAATACAAGGTAAGAAGGGCTTTTCCAACACTGGAAGAACAATCAGATTCAGCACTTCCTAGCAAGGTTACATGGGTTCCTTTCTTTTATTTTATTTTGTTAATTTTTGTCCCAGTGAAATATTTGTCAAATGAGGATGCAAGTATGTACCATTTCTTAGTAAGTTCCCCACACCACCATTTCCATGCCTCAGAATCGTATTCAGCTGTAGTTCATATGCTCTTGTCTTTTTAACAGATTTATCCTTATGAAACACTTATTGTAACAAACCGAGTTCGTGTGAAGTTGCCTAAGGATGTGGACAGGACCAGGCTGGAGGTAGGAATGATATTTGCTCGACAGTTTTTCAACCATTTCTCCTGTTTGATTACTATCCTGGATATCCCTGTGCCTCAGTAATAGCAACAAAGAAGACAGAAGAGAGGAATAGTATTATGTATTATATTTTATTTTTAAAAAATCAGTATGTAGGGAATTTAACTAAAAAATTGCCAAGAACCTGGCAAATGTCTGATCAAATGGTATTTTACAAAGATACTGATGAAACCCATGAGTTTTGGATGATTTTACATACAGGGTATTGGAGGTTCAGGTGGCGAGTGTGGAAACATGGAGTTGGTTTTGGTTTTAATTAATACAAAAAAACATCCTCACAGAATAACCTAAATATTACAAAAAGGCTCCATTTATCCTGAAAATACATGGTCCTATATTTGGTCCGTTGTCTTATTCAACCCTTTCTTTGGCTGTGTGATCTGTGGTCACTGTACTACAGCTTTGCTGGAGCATCCATGTCTCACTTAAGACAGAGAAATGCAGATGTAATTTATCATAACAGAAAGCATAGTTTCCAAAGATCAAATCCTGAAGTAGATGTTCAAGCAAAATTCCCAAGATTGGTTTTTTTTTGACTGAGCAATGACAGGACTGAATAAAGACTCAAGTTAACTAACATATCTTTCTGTGAACTACTATTAAGAAGAAAAGATAGCTCAATAAAACATATGTGATAATAATATTGGACTTCTGGGGAGAATTGTATTTTAATAAATTTACTGTATTTTGAACTTGATAATATGACAAGAAAAGAAGAAAGAAAAATTACTTTGAAAACAAGAAAATAAGAAAAACTTTGAAGGAGCAGACAGTTCCTTGTTAAAGATCAGTTTTTAAAAACAACTAATTTACTAAATCTGCATACATGTAGTATGTTTTGAAATTGGTGTTATGTTCTTGAGTACTTGAATGTGCTTGTCACTTGGTTATGCAACAAGTGGTGTTGATTTGATGGTAAGGAAAAGAGAGCCTCAACAGCCATTGTGTGCTGTTTTAAGCGTGGTTTATAGCAAGGTAGAATAGCAGTACTAAAAAGCATGATGATTCTGGAAAAAGGAGCAGGGAGTTGGAAGGATGCTTCTCTGGACATATCCTGTAAAGAATTCTTTCATATATATACATACACACACGTGCATATGTGTGTGTTAAAGAATAGAGTCTTTGTTTAAACACATTAGACTGGTCTGAATAGCAAATGCAGCTCTGAATTGCTTTTTTAAGACAACATATAGTTTGCTTTGGATGGATCATGCCTGCCCTGGCTGCCATTATCTGTAACTCATACACTGTCCTCAGCTGGGATTGCTGTTTGTTTAACTTTGGAGTTGTTCAGTCTGCCTCACACCAGGTGCAGCACAGGGCCTGTTGGCTCAAGGAGCCCAACCACATCAAAGATCTCACAGAGGTTTGCAAAAAAGAACAATAAACAAGATCTGTTTCAAACCTGCACCAGAAAAGCAATGAGGGGACCAGGCCAATCCTGCTGATTGCTGCACTATGCTAAACACATGTGTCTGCAGGAAGGATTCCTTTGTAGACTGTCTTACATTTAATAGAATTGGTAGTTTTTTAAACAATTAATTAGCAGAGTTTAATAGCACTGTAACTACTGTAAGAACAGAGGCAGTTGCTCATCTACACATTCAAACCATATGCAGCGTTGAGTGACAGGCTCAAACCATTGCCTTCCCTCCCAGCCTCTTCCCTCTTACTTGACCCTTTCTTCTGTAATACAGAATTGCTGGAAATAAGTAACTTTGCATAGAAAAGCAGCTTATCATTATTTCCCTTTTGTGTCCGAAGTAGAAGATAGTAACTTGTGTGTATTGACTTGTGCACTCAGTGTATTTCAGGCTTGGGAAGACCCAGGATTCAGGGAACCCAGGACTTTGTGGGTTTATAGGTTTGCACAGAAGCAGACAGGCTTAGATACATGCATAGAAACATGCTGTCTGTTAGTAGAGGGCCCACATAACATATCTTGGTATCTTCAAGTTTTCAAGGACAGCACTGGAAATACTGAAAGCATGTATTAAGGTTATATTTCACGCTCTCTTGAGATCCATTTCACACTCGCTAGAGGGTGTGATTCAATGCTTGGGATCTCTGAGAGGCAAGTGTTCTTTCCAATCTGAATTGGTTGCGAGCTGATGTTCTGTTTTCATCCTGCACATCCAATGTCACTTGTAAAAGGGCTGGATTTTTCCTACAGAAATGGTAGCAGTGCTAAGTCCATGTATTGCCCAAACTGTAGAGTGATAAATCTAGGAGAATCGTCTAAGACAAAAATCCCATCTTCTAATACACTACTTTTATTCTGATTATTTGTGTGGGATGAAGCCTTACCCCGCTGTCACTGCTGCAATTCAGAGCAAGCTCCTGGGTGTGATGGCTGTGGCCAGGGTACAGGCAGTGTCAGTGAAAGGAGACCTAGAGCTGCTGTGCTTCATATCAGCTGTCAAACCTGAAAACAATCTTGCTGTGTCTGGTATCAACAGAATATCTCTCTCATATGTGATGTTTCTGATTTCCTGGTCCACTTAAGAGCAATAAGGTTGACAAAATTTGCATGAGGTAGATTTATTTGATAGCTGTCTCAGCATTTGACTGGAAGCAGCCTCCTCTTTGTGAAACAGTTTGTTGTGAACTTTGAATGATCCATCATAGATGTCATGGAAGGGGCACTCTTGTTTGTCTATGATTCACACTTCCAAGGAAAGTCTCCTGTGTTGAGTCGTCCTATCATGAAAAGTGAAGTCAAGTCTATGGTATTAGCTCCCGGCGTCAAATTAAGGGAGGGTACAACAAAACCTGGGCTAATGTTCAAGGGCCGCAGGAGGATGGGGGTTTAATGGGTGGTAGTGTTTTCCTAACTTTGCTCCCATTATATGTATTTTTTAGATTACACTGTTGTGCAAGAAATTTATTTTAAGGATTATAAAAAATTTTTTTTGTAAAAATGCATATTTTTCTAAGCCCAAGAGGTATCTAGAGATTAGGAGGGCTCAACTGGTAATAAATGCATTCAAGTAATAGTCATTCTTTCCGCAAAAGTACATGTACCTAAGCGTAGAAACAGCATGGTTTTGTTTGCTTGTGTTAACTCAGCAGTGAGACAGAAGTACCCAGTTCCTTGTGCTCTTCCAAGAAGATGTCTTTGCCAACAGTGAACTAATACATGCAGCACCGAGAACTGGTTATAGTGAGCAGCCTGCTGATTCTTAAATACATTACTGGCACTTTGGTTTTTGAATAAATAGCCTGGATCTCACTTTTGTATAAGCTGATTAGAAATGCAAGGAATTTACAATAGATAAGGATTTGGCCAAGGAATTTTTTTAGGAGTTTCTCTCTACCACAGTGCTGTATATTGTAATCTTAGATGAATGGAGCAGCATTCCCGGGAGCTATTCTAACAGGAAATGGTGAAGAACAAGTTCATTCAGATAATGTTGCAGAACAACAAAGCAGTAACACAGGGGTGGATTAAACAACCTGGGTGGAGAAGAGGAATTGCACCCTCACCGTGTCTGCAGATGACGTGAACTTGAGGGCACTGCTGCTGATGCTTAGGTGTGCAGAGCCTCTGTTCAGAGGGACCTGGCCAGGCTGCAGGAATGGTTGGCAGACTTCATGAAGTTCAGTGAAAATAAATCCATGTTCTTGCACTTGTGACCAAGTGACGCAGTTCATCAGAACAAGATGAAGAGAACAGTTCTGAGGAAAACTACCTGATGATGCTGATGGAAAACAAGCTGAACAGGAGTCAGCAGCTCACCTTCATAGTAAAGGGATTATAGGGCAGAAAATACTCCTTCCAGAAGAAGGCACTGGAAAGCCGAGAGGCAACAGTCACAAGTTGCAGGAAAAGAAGTTACAATTGGATATAAGGGGAAAGATCCTCATTGTAAGAGTAGTGCAGTGAACAGGTTGCCCAAGAGCCTGTGGAGTCTCTACTCCTGGAGGCATGCAAAACACAGCTGGTCAAGGCCTTGAGGAATGTGGTCTGATTCTAAAGTTGGCCCTGCTTTGAAGACCTGTGTAAGTCTCTAATTTCCTTAGATTGGTATATTCTGTGAAGACATAGTATAATGTGATTATTTGGTGAACTTGCTGCAATAGCATTTGAAAAAATACACAAAATTTGGTCTATCTTGGAACTTTTTATCAATTTTTTTTTTTTTTTTAATGCAATGGTTAAAATCTAAGTGTCCTGGACCAACCGTCCCATTTTAGACAACTTAAGTCTTGAGTTTTCTGGACTAAGGCATCACCTTTGGATGGTACACATTGACACATTCCTTACCTGCTGTTTCTCAAAGGAAGTTGGGCTTACGGACCCTTTCAAATATTTTGAAATCTCTTTTAACTACTTAAATACCTTTATCATTTGAGCCTTGGGCTCCTAAAAGCACACACTTGATACTTTTATCTTAGGTTGGATATTGTTTGCCTGTTCTTCAGTCACAACAGTGTGGTTCAGTGCTTGAACATTCAAATTGATAGTTCATGCCCAACTGCATAGATTTTTTTGTCCTTCTGCAGTTGCTTTTATCACAGAGTATAAGATTTCTTTTGTGGTCATAGGCTGGTAGTTTTGAAAGCAAATAGAGTTAGAGTCTTTCATTTGGAAACCGTGTTTTAGTGTTTTCATTTGATTTCCTTATCTTAATGTATCTTAGTTTTTTTAGCCGTTTCTTTTGAATGTCAAGGCTTAAAAGCATTATCCATTCATGCCTATCAAATGCAGTAGAAAGTAAATTATTCCACTTTAAGTTTGAGCCTGTTCCTTCTTTGTTTCACTGAGACAATTGCTAAGGAAAAAGTACTCTGGAATGTCAAGTAGCAAACTTTTCATTTGCCACCTTGTTCTCTTATAAACAGAAATGAGAGATTTAAACATGGGTGCGGTCTTATTTGAACAGAGCACTCACATTAAGTCAAACATGCTTTTTCTCCTGAACTGCTTGTCTGGATTTGCTTTAGGGATAACATTTTTTCCACTAGTTTTCATTCAACAAACACCCTGGGTTCCAGCCATTTGGGCTTCAACCATTTTAGGACTTGTTTCCAGTAATTGAGCTTGAATTTTTAAGAGCCCAGGCTCCTGGATGTTATTCATACAAGTAATGTTACATGTTCCACCTCCTCTGGAGCTCAGATGAGGAAAACGAGAGCAAAGCTGGAATGCTGTGTGTTTTACAGTTTGTAGTTTGGGGTGGGGTTTGAGGTTATGGGCTCACTTCACAACAAAGCTCATGACCTGGGGTGAAAAAGTGCGGGTCACTGACTTCAGAAGAACTACTTCACACTGTTTAACTTGAAAAATACATATGTGGTGTTTCTCATTCTAGGCATGTGCTTGTGTTGTGATCAGTGATGCATGTTTATATCAGATTTCAAAGCCTTTACAAAAGGAGCCATTATAAAATGAAAATACACATTAGAATTGATGTGATATGATGTGAAAAGTAATTTCTGTGTGAGTGGAAACACTGTAGGAGGGAATAGAGATTAGATGTGGAACATTTATATTACAGATGCATGAAAGTCCAAACTAAGGTAAACTGGAAAATCTGATTTAAGAATTTATTAATTAATTTATTTATTAATCTGATTTAATAATTTATTATCGATGCCAAGGTTTGGTTTTATTCATGAATCATTTTCTTAATTATACAGAATTTTTTATCAGCTGTCAGCTCGGGGCAATGACTTATGTCAGTGTCAGTAATGAAAAAACTTGTTTGATTGAATGACAGGATAGGGGCATAGATTGTCATCAGAGATGTTCTATTTGTATGCTATTTAGATAATATATTCATATGCCTGAGAGAAATACTTACATCTTCCCAGCTTCTTGTATCTTTATGGATGACTCAGCTGGGAATAATACTGCTTATACAATGCTCCTACAGAATATTTTCTGTGTGCCTTGTGGTATTTCCCAAGAAGTTAGATTTGAAGTGGTAGTGCTGAGTGGAGTGCAGCTTCTCTGTGAAACTTCATGGTACCCTGAAATACTGGACAAGGTACAGCCACAGATCCAGGAGCTTTGTAGAGGTGCTTGGGGTGATTTGGGTGTGGGAAGGTTCTCAGACTCCTTTCCTCACTGCTTCTGTTACACTGCTTTCCCTGGTAACCTTTTTGGGGACCCACATTGCTGTGTGGAGCGGGATCTACAGCTCCCGCAAGGCTTGGCTGCACAAGGGCTCTAACGATTTGTGTTGTGACTAATTGTCCTCATCTGCAGTAACTGCAGGTGCCTGCTGCCTTATCCTCTGATCAGCAGAGCTGCCCTAGTGATCTTTTGATACCTTTTGAAGTTCATTAGGGGGCAGTTCATGCCATTTCTTAACTTTCCCCTCCCCAATCACGTAATTACTTAATAGTTTCAAATATTTATTGAGCATGAAGCTTAATTAGGCCATAGATGAGCATAACATTCAATACTCCCTTGGGAATGTGGCACATGGCTAATTACAGCTTTGCAATTACCCATGCAGCAGGCTTAGAAGAAACCTCTGAATAGCCTGCTGAGCCCCAGCAGTGTGAAAGAAAGAGGGGTGTGAAGAGTGCAAATCTTGTGAAAGCAAAATGAGGATTCAAAAGTAATAAAAAAAAAATTCAGCAAATTTTGATTGGCCATCTGAGAGTTTTATTTGGGGTAACCTTGAGAGGCATGAGAGATGGGAATGGAGGGGCAGAGAAGAGAAAAACTGGAGAGGGGAAGAAGCTATTATTTTCTGAATGTTGAGATACTTCTACAAATATGAATCTTACTGTAGGAGAATACTGTGTCTCAGCAGCAAAGCTTCTTGCACCAACTTGAAGAGCTAAGGCTTGGTTATTTACGTGAATGCTCACTTACCTGTGAATAAACCTTTCCTAATAAATCCCAGTTTGGTTTGAGTATTTCTCATGTTGAAATCTCTGGAGAAGATCCTGTAGCTTTTTTTTCTGGATTTTGTGCATCAGAAGTTGGAAGTGTTGCAAGGACTCTGAATAAAAATGAATTGAAGTAGACAACTACTTAAAATTACACTCTATAAAACAGAGTGCACAGTAGTGCCTCAGAGAGAGACTGGCTGAAAGATTCACTAGAGATTCAAGCAAAGGCAGTGTAGTGCTCAGCTGTCATTTCTCATGAATATAGGGGGGGGAAAAGAAGCAAAAGAGAAACAAACCTGAGTTGTTAAATTCCTCTAGGAATTAGGACCTTGATTTTTCTAGTCTTCAACTCATCACCTCCTGCCATCCACGGAGTTCTTTCATTGGTTCAATATTGACTCATGAGGAAGTAGGATATCCTCTGAGCTTCCTACATCAGCAGGTTTTCACATGAGGACTCCCATCCAGTTACTGGCACAGAATAGAGATGCTTATGAGGCACCTCCTGGTCGCCATGTACTGCAGGATGGCTGCAAGTGAACTGCAATTTTCTCTTCCTGTGACTTATTCATACTAATGCCATGTTCCCAAGTGTGTTGGTTCTGGCTGGGGTCATTTCCGTCACAGTGGCTGGTATGGGACTTGGTGTTTTGGATTTGTGCTGAGCACAGGGTTGTTAAATAGAGATGTTTTTGTTATTGCTGAGCAGAGCTTACACAGAACCAAGGCCTTTTCTGCTTTTCATCTCCACTCTGTCACGGAAGTTGGAGATGAATGAAAGGCTGGGAGGAGACACAGCCAGGACAGGTGACCCAAACTGACCAAAGGGATATCCCAGATATCCCACTTTATCTCCCCCTAAAGTGTGGGGGGAGAAGGAAAGGGAAATATTTGGAGTTTTTGTCTTCATAAGTAACTGCTATGCATGATGGGCCCGGCTCTCCTGGAGATGGCTGAGCACCTGCCTGCCCATGGAAAGCAGTGAATTAATTCCTTGTTTTGCTTTGCTTGTGTGTGTGGCTTTTGTTTTCCCTATTAAATTGTCTTTATCTCAATACATGAGTTTTCCAGCTTTCACCCTTTCAATTCTTTCCCTGATCCCACTGGTGAGGGAGTGAGTGAATGGCTGTGTGGGGCTTGGTTGCCAGCTGGGGTGAAACCATGACACTATGTATTAGTTTTGAGCATCTCTGAATTTCATTAAAAACTCAATTATTATTGGGGAAAAGAAGTCTCATTGAATTAAATAAAGATCATAACTCTATTTAGAATTATTACTGGCTTTTTAGCAGACCACAGAAATAGAGACAAGCCTCATTAATTTATAGCAAAAAGCACCACTTCTTTCTGAGATAACACTGTGAAGCAAGTATTTGAATGTGCAATTAATTAGTTTTGTTCTGAGAGAGTAAAAAATGAGGACATGTCTGTACTGCTCATTTTCATGTTCATGTTTCATAGAGGATGAGGATTTTCTGTTCCAGTGGTTGCAAGGAAGTGAAGAGGTTTAGCTCAGCCCTCGCTTAGTTTTGTATATCTTAAAAAAAGCCTCAGATTAATACTATTTTATCTGAACACCACGATGCCATAGTCCTTTCTATTGTAGCAATATCACACTTAACTATATCACAAATGCTAGTATTCTGATGCCGTGAGCAGTCGTTGTGGTGAAGAATCATTTTCAAACTCTTCACCTTATCTTTTAGCAATGTTAACATCATTATGTGGCTTCCAAAATGACCTCACTTACATACAGTGAGTTCAGAGTGGGGGCAGAACAGGACCTTGATAGGTCCTCTCTGCTCTCCTCAGTGTCTGCAATGTGCCCAGCCTTGCTGTTGATGCAGAGCAGAGAAGGATATTGAGTTAAGCTGCCTGAATATAGCCAAATTGTCACAAAGGGAATTAGGAATCACTTACTAGCACACTGTAAAACATCCGGACTTCCTATGTAAACAAGGCCAACTCTAGTAAAAAAAAAGGAGTGAACGTTGCTTTTACTAGTAAGTTTGGCCATTCCTTCCTTTAACAGCCCAGTGATGCATCATTAACATAGCTGGATATTTTAAGCTGATCCATTACTGAAAAAAGGAAAAGGAAATCATGTTCTTGGCCATGTAAAGCACAGCTTCACACATATTCTGTCTTACCTCAAGATTAATATCTTTCATATTCCCTGCTCATAGTTTTCAATTTCCCTTCTTTTGTTTGACTAATGAGAGAAGGTAACGCTTCAGTTAAGACACATTAGTATTCCACTAGCTGAGAAAAAAGATAAATCAGTCCAGGATTTCTTACTGGTGCATTTTTTCTGCCTTTAGGTTTGGGAAGAGCTCTAGGTTTTAAAGCTTTAAGGAAAGCTATTAGGAAAGTCCCAACAATAGTGCAGGCAAAATTTAGCATCACATATAAATAAAAAAGTGTGACCATAAACTTCTCACACTAGTGTATTCCCCTGGTGTTTGGACCCTTCAAATACTTGTAGACATTACCATATTTTACCTTAGTCATAATTTGGCTGAGCTTAGACATACTTAGGCCTTTTAGTGTTTCCTCATAAATCAAACTGCAACCCATGATTACTTCTGTTGCTTTTATCTGAAGCTTTGCCAGTTTGATGACATCTTTCGGGATCAAGGTTTTATTCCAAATTTGAAGACTAAACTGAAGTCATTGCTGCTTCTAGGGTCAGTCCCAAATCTAGAGCCCATAGTGCTTAAGAAGGGTATGGTGAAATCTTTAAGATGCGGGGACAACAGCGGGAGCTGTGTTACACCAGGCACAGTCTGGCATTCTCAAAGAGAGCTCAGACCAAAGGGAATATGTCCCCTTCCACCAGAAAGATTTTGCATGTGGATAATGCATTGATGAAATAAGAAACTGCTAATATTGCAGTCTGTTTGTTTTTGGAGTCCTTGAGATGAAGGCATATGTGGAAGAAAATTAAAAGCAAAGGAACTCTCTAACAGAATGGTTGTGGAAATAAGTGAGCTTGTGCCTTCCCCATGTCAGTCACTTTGTCCCTGGGCTGGAAAATGTCACCTGCTTCTGCACCAGGAAGCACCAAATGAGACCTTTTCTGAGGAGGAAAAAAATGGTGCTGTTAAAAAACAAAACTTAGGTATAAGAAGTAGAAAATGAATATATGCAAAGAATGAAGGTGGTGTCATCTAGACACAGGCAGAGGAGCACAGTGCACAACTAATTCATTCTGACTTGGATATCTGCATGTGTATCAAAAGCTCACTAAACCTGAGGGCAAAGCAAAAGGGTCAATGGCAAAGTGCAACAGTGGAGAGGGAAGGGGGAATTGCACAGCTGGTACTGAGATGGGTGGCAAGCTTCATTGGGAGGGGAAGATGTAGCAAATGTTTGGCACCCTGGAGGAAAGGGGTGATGTAGGGCTCGTTGAGTTTTCTTCCATTGACCTTCAGTACTGCAACAGATCTGATGAGACTGCAGCAGTTTCTCATAATACATGGTGTAAATTAGCTCAGGAAAAGAAAAATGGTGAAAACAGAGTCCTTTTAAAGTTTTACATAATTTTCTGTGGTTTTGGAAGATTGGCAAAGTGGATTTACCTGCAAGGGTATACACTTTCTCATTTTCTCTTTGAATGTGAACTACAGTTTGCCATTGCTTTTTTCTGAGTGAGGAGATGTCTCAAGTCTTATCCACAATCTAGAAAGTAAAATAAAATAAAATAATACATGCTTTGGTCATCCAGACTTCTTTTTCAATCCTACAGCTTACAGACATGTTCCTTGTTGTGAGAAGTTGCTAAAGTTAAACTTATTCTCATTTTTCCACTGGATTACCAGGAAAATAGTCTTAAAAAACCAATGCAGATAGAAGTTACTTTTTCCTTCTGAGCCCAATAGAATTAAATTGTGTCAGTGAGAGATTGTTTCTAAAATATATTGTCAGATGTTGGTCATTTTCATGAGAAAAATTATCTCCTTTGCCAAATATGCATGGTGTGTTTGTTCCATCCTATGAACAGCACTTATGGTGGGTTGCTGTCATTTGTCAAATGAAAAGTGAAGGTTCAGTTCCAAGATCTGAGTCACTGTTGTTCTTAATATGTGGAATCTCAAGGAAAAAGAAACAAGGCTATCATTTTTAAGAAACAACAATGACCCATGATAAGCACTCAAAGTAATTATATATAATGACTCCTTGATTAAGTCTTTGTTAATAAGTGGAAAGTAAAATTTTGCTTCCAAATTTGTCCAAAAAAATAGCTTTGTACAGTAGAGCCAAGGGGGCTGTGTTCATCCTGGTCAGGTAAACCATCGTGGGGTTGCCAGGACATGTTAGCATGTTCCATGCCACAATTTTGGCTGATAGAGGCTGGCACTTTTCCAGATGATGGGATCTGCTTGAGATGCTGGACAGCCTTGGCCTATTTCAATTGCCAGTACAGAGTCTGAAGGACCCCATGGCTCCCCTTCCCCTGGGCTCCCTCCTCCCTTCAGCACTTTGCCCTTGGTGTTTGCTGGTAGCTGGTTGATTGTTCGCATCCATGAGGACTGAATGTCTCAAGACACCCTGCCAGTGTGTGTCTTGAGAGTGAGTAATGTGAACTAGATGGTGTTTCTGAGGCTCCTCCGAGCGAGGAGGACTTTGAACCAAGTTTTCTTACCGCCTGGGAAGTCCTGCAACCAGGAGGCAGTGAGATAGAAGAACAGGGCGGATATCCTTCTCTTGAAATAACACAGTTGTGTAACATGTGAAGAGTTTGATTCTGCTGTGTTAAGCATGTCCAGGCATTTCTTGTGCTTAGCAGCTTTGGAGGACCTAGTTTTTTGGATGCAGTACTAAAGCAGATACCAAGATGCTGAGGCTGGGGCTGCCTGGGTGTGCCTGGAAGGAGAGCTGTGTCTGGTGAGCTTCAAGAGCTTGGCTGGGGAGGAGAGGGTTAGATTGCACGACTCGTCACAGATTTCAAAGAAGCCTTTGGGGAAGAGGGAAGTCCATGTTTAAAAATGGCAATTTGTAATTTTCATTGCACTGAATCTGTCCCTTATAGAAGGTGTGCTTAACTCATCAGAAACAGAGAAGCGTAACTAATACTGCTGAAATACTTGAGCAAGGGTTAGTCCACAATTATCAGATGAATTGTACAGATTAATTTCTCATTCACATATTTACCTTTTCTACCTTTTCTGTGGGGATGCTAGTATGCTAATAAGTGCTAGGGAATTGTTATCCTACTTCCTTCCAATTCTTTATGTTGTATTTCTTCCGTTTTTCTTANTGAAAACATCAAATAGAAGCGTATTTCGTGACATTTAAAAACACCCTACTTTATCCAGCTTGAACTTCTGACTGGAGTCTCTCCCCATGGATAAGCACATTTTGGATTTCGGAATTTAGCAGTGTGCTCTCTCCTTTGTTACAAGGTTGCTATTAGTGTGGTGTCCACTGCTCTCATTAAAGATCAAGGCAAAACAAATCCAACTCTAAAATTACATTGTTATCAATCTCTTTAAAGTCCTGGAATAACATAAATTCGTCTCAGTGTGCTCTGTCATCAGGCACCCTGGGTAAACACATACTTCTTCCCAAAAACCATAGCTTCTTCTCAGTTGGAACTATACTGAAAAGATTACATTTTTTTTCAAAAGTCACTACTGCCATCAATAATTTCATTTCCCAGCTACTCTGAGCTTATTTGGTTTTGATGCAGTCTTTCCCAGAAACAGTTTTGGAATTTAAATGCAAACCCTAACGCATTATTTTGTGGTGTGTTTTAAAACTTAGGAAGGGCAGAAATATTCCTGTGCACAGAGAAGCTTAATGATATCTTTTGTATTTTCATTTTCAAGAGGCATTTGTCCCCTGAAGAGTTCCAGGAAGTCTTCAAAATGAGTATTGAGGAATTTGATCGTCTGGCACTTTGGAAGCGGAATGACCTGAAGAAAAAGGCCCTGCTTTTCTAAACACTCCCGGATAAAATATGTGCTTAATCAAAACAAAAATAGTCTTGCCAGAACTATCACATGCACTTGCTGTTGAACCATTGTCCAGCTTCATTGTGTTAGTATGTGTCGGGGAAACAAGACAGATTAGATGCTAATGTGTTGGGATACAGAGAATTTGCTAATCTTGCATTTCCAGCTGGTTTTGTCAGTAACTCCTGGTCCTACCCAGTTTACAATGTGCAAAAAAATCTAGCTTTAAATTTCTTGTTTTTTGCATTTGTTGCTTGATGCAAATGGAAATTCTGAAAGGAAGAGAAAAAAGTGTAGCTGTGACACAGGAAATGCATCCAACATTTTGTTCCATTCAGTTTTACAATGCAATTTTTACAAAATCAAGTAATTATATACAAGTTTTCCAGTGGGGCATCAGATCCTATTAAAAATATGATAAAAGCCAAAGACAAGCATATCCGCAAGCAATTACTGCAATTGTTTATCTGTGGTACTTTTTAAGAATGAAGGCAGAAATATGGAAGCACCTTAATTCTACTTCTTATATTTAAACACAGCGTACTCTTTAAAAGATCATATTTGTCTAGAAGGTAACTAGCTATCTTTAATTACAACACCAGAGTTTTTATTTTATTAAGAATATATTGTGACATAAAGCAGTTATAATTACTAAAATGTATACAGACCTACTAAGATTTAGTCCTATTCATCAGGAAAACGGAAGCCTTATACAAAACTGGTTTAAGAGTGTATTGTGCCAGTTGACTGTGTTTTCCTACTACTTTGGGGTGTGTGAAGAATGGTTTTTTTACATTTCATGCTGATAAAAAGACCATGTAATCTTAATTACTATGTAGATAGATATATCTATCTATAAAAGAATTATTTTCATTAATATATGTCCTAAGTGAAGGCATTCTTACTTTCTCAACTTTCCAGCTTTACATAATAAGCCATGAGAACTGTGATGGCATTTGGTAGATGTGGAAATGGAACAGTTCAGCATAAAATGTAACAAAAAAAGCTTGGTGTGCTCTATCAATAATACAGAAAATTATAATCAAATATATAAAACCCTCATGCATTACTATTTGCACGTTTCTGTACAAGTCAATTTGAACAAATTGTGATACTGGTGCAGTACCTTGAAACTATCTAAAATAACAAGCAAAGCTAACAAAATCTAAGCATTTGATATAAGTGTTAGACCTTAATATCTCTTCCAGCTGAAAGACTGTATTAAATTTAATAGTTTCATATGGTCAGAGGTATGGTTGCTGACAAAGAATGCTTTAAAGTGAGTTGCTAGTTTTGTGTGATACTAAATGAGCATTACAAAAAGTACATTTTTCAGCCGTGTGTCAGTATTCTGCATTTTTATGGCCTTGAGTGTTTGTATTCACCTCCTACTTCACTAAGTCTTTTCTCATTTCCTTAAGGTAACTGGTTAATATATGCACTACAACACACTATTTCAACTGACCCAGCATTGGAAAAATCACAGCATTGAACATGCCTTCTTCCAACTAACTTTCAAAGTCCATGCTGTTGGAAATAGATATTTTCTCATGACCTAAATGTTTTGTCTGATGATACAAATGTTTAAAAAAATTCATTAAAACAAAGACATAACTGAATGACTTTGCTAATGTGTGTATAATTTTTCAGATTGTATTGCTGCTCTCGATAGGGTCTTCCCATGATATTAATGCAAATATTAACTAATTTGCATTAAATTTGCTCACTGAGGAGAGCATTGAGTGAACCTCTGAATGTCAAGTTACTGTAAAGTTCGTCATGATTTAAACAATCCATCAAGCAACTGTCACATCTCACCAAGCAAATGTTGCTTCACTGGTGATGTACAGAACCATTAACCTGTGCAGAGAACCATTTGCCAGTTTCAAATGAGAGCTCCTGGTCACATGTAGACAGCATCCATAATGCTCTTCAACCTCAGAATAGCTTGTTACACTTCTTTTGGTGAAAACTGGCAGCCTATTGAAATGGGCCAATCCTGAACATGACCAGCAGGGTCCATTGCAACTATGAAAAACTAAATCCAGGAGAACAATTGATTGGAGAACTATTATGAGGGAGTTTGACATTGGTGATGACCAATCTTCTCATCCACAAATTCCTGGGATATCATATTGATTATAGGCATCTTCTCAGTAATTAAGGAAATAGCAGGTTGATCAAAGAAATCCAGGTATCAGTGCAGATCAGGTTCAGTATGGATTTTCATAAATAATTTGAAAATTTCTTAACCACAGCAGCTATTGTACTGGCGTAGGGTTCAACTTATGCTGTAAGGCAAAGGTGCATTACTGAGCACCAGAGGCAGTCAACAGCTCTGTGCTGCTCTACTGTTTTATGCACCAGCAGATGTGTGGTTGATGACAAGTGAGGACGGTGAGCTTGTGTGAGCTGTTTGACCCATTCACACTGTTTTGAGACAGTTCATCTGTTATAAGGAGTTATAATCTGTTACAGTATGTTATAATGTCAAGCCTTAGAAGTGTCTCTTGAAGGTCCTTGTTCTATCTGAGCTAAATCAGGTACAATTCTTGTTTTTCATACCCCCATCTAAACTTTTTAGCTCACAAGCATCAGTTCTTATCACAGTGCCCAACTCTGTTAGGAGCTGCACCCCATCCTCTTTCTATATTTGCTCACAAGTTCCTTTGTCGTTCTGTGCTTCCTTTTATGGTCAGTGAAGAGAAAAAAAAAGCTCTTCATTCACATCCTAATGTTCAAAATGTGAGATGAAGTGCCCCTATCATATTCTTGTCCACTGAATATAAACAAAGGCAATCCCACTGCAGAAGTACACACTGCAGGCTATTTAATCTTGGATGAAATTAATTCTATGCCTACAGTCTATTGGGGGAAATAGGCCAGTTTTTACCAAGTTGGTGAAATACCAGTCTTAAAACCACCGGCAGTTCCTAGACCATGTTACGAAATCACTTTCAAGCAATCAGGAATATACTTTGAGTTGCACAGATCTCACAAAACACTCTAACAGAGTAATTTTTTGTGCTCATTATACTATTCGCTAAACAGGCATGCATTCAATGCCAAACACGCAAAAATGTTTTAGAAGACAGTCAGTTTATCAACTTACGTTCCTACTACCAGCCAAAACCAAAAAGGAGTTTTGGCTTCCATACACAAAACCTTTGCTTACTGTTGATGGACAAGTACTCTTATGTGTCCTTATTTCATTTCCCTGAAAGTTTGAAATGGTCTGTATATGTCTGTTCTGTGGAAAGGTAGCACAGCTCTGTAGGCTGTTCATTTTTTCACATGATGCATGCCAGTGTATCACTCTATATTTAAAGCATCTACTGTCATATGGTGCAGTGACCTATTCAGTTATGCTCTCTAGTCTAACTAATATCACATTTACAGTATGGTATTGTAAGCTGGAGTTGGCACCAGCCAAATATACCAGTGTAAAAGGGCCGTAAAGTGAGTAGCATTGTAATTTAATTCACTGCTAAGCTGTCTGTACATCTCCTAAACTCCATAAACCAGGCCATGGTATACCAGAGAATACAAGATTTCTGTTTCTAAAATCTTTCATGTTTTCCCCATTTAAAAATTGCAAATTGGAATTTCAGTCCTGTAGTTTTCTTTCAGGAACTGTGACTGTCTAATTAAATGTGGATAGACTGACACGTGCATAGTCTATCCACATTTAGGTTTATTTTAATAGGGTTCAGAGTAATGAGATAAGACTTTGCCAGAATATTCCATCTGATAATGTAGTCTAGTGTTGGCAGTAAAAAACTGAGTCTCAACAAATCATCAGCTGTTTTTCAGATAATGCTCTTTAGAGTTATTAAGTTACTGTTCTATAATCTTGTTTTCAAGGACGTGCTGACTTTCAGCATTTTCATAAGTATGGATGTGGCTATGCAGCTCAAAAGGATCAATATAGCTCTTGGAGAAACTTATTTTGATATGCATACAAGAAGCAGGGGAATTCTGTAAGAGATTTCATTTTCATTCTTGGATCTAAGCTGTATGTCTCAGCTGCTCGTGTCAACCCTATGTATGACCTAATTTTCACCTCATGTATTTTAAAGAAGACATGTCTCAAACTCAGCTATGAAAGAGCCAGAATTTCATCATCATAGTCTTTGAGACAAAGGAATATGTGGGGTTTTGTGGTTGCTAAAGGAATATCTGACCAACAATTCCAGATAGGAAACCAGGCATGCCAGGTTACTGTTATAGCTGTCTGAGAAGACTGGACATTTTTGTCTGACCTTCTGCTATTACTTTTCCATGTGGTTCAGGGGAGAACTCTGAAACCTGTAATTGCAGAAACGAGAAAATACTTAGCTCTGAGACAGTACCTGGAATCTAATAAGCCTCTGAGACAAGGCTAATTTTACATGGACAAAAAAGATACAGTTCAGACCAAGAGAGATGACTGGTCTTACATTCCGCATTTTGATTTTGAGGAGCCATCTATTTAACGTTTCCCAAGTGTGACCAAGACAGACCAATTATTTTACTAACCTTTTCACATATCTGCAGGAAAATGCTGTTCTGCTATTTGCAAATGAGCTAGATGAGATGCCATGCACTTCTGTCTGCCTGGTACATGAGCGTCAGAGTGTCCTTACATTGATATGCTCCTGCCCCTTTGATCTGTGTGAGAGGAAAAGCACAGGGTCATTTTATAAGCTTTCTGAGACCTCAGCTGACCTTTGACCAATGTGGTTACTTGATAGGTCACAGTTGTGACTACCATTTTTCATATATCTTGAGTATCTGAGAAAAAAAAGATGACTGCTATTAGTATCACAATGACAGATGCAACTCTCTTGTACATATAGATTTATAATGGAGACTTGCATCCCTTCTTCATATCCAAGCTGCCTCCGAGGTATGGCTAAATACTTAAAGGCTTATAGGAGGTGCTGGCTCCGGCTTTCTGAGTCTTTGTATCCCTTCTTACTTTTTCTGTGAAAAGCCATATTAGAAAAGGTGGTACTCAGTAAAAGTGCATGGCCTTGAAATGCAACACCTCAGCAGTTTACCTCCCAGGTAATGAAGCACCCACAGCAAATTGCACTTTGTTGGGTTATTGCAGCAGGTTGTTACTCCCTCCTCTCAACCACCATCTCTGTGAGTTATGACTCAGAGAAGTTAGTTCTAAATGCTGCTACTTTTCATGATTTAGGACATTTTCTTCCTTCCCCTCGTTGTTTGACATGTGTGCACGCAGGTAGGTGTAAGTAGGTAGGTTCCGTGTGTTTGTAATGGTTGGACAGACGTCTGCAGCACCCGAGCAGCTGGAACCAGCCAGTCATTCCCTGCCAGACTGGACAAGCAGCAGCTCCAGAGTGATCAGAAGGAAACCAAAACCAGACAAAAGCAATGTGTCCCACACAGGTAAATGTATCATAATTTGGGCATTATGGTCCCATCTATTATGTATTTGCCTTTTGTAACAAGTCTGGATACCACTGATTTCTGGTTTTAAATCTTGTTACATTTGTGTCACAGATGATTTGCTGTTGACCTGTTTTCTCCATTTGCTATGATACATTATTTTATTACATTCTCTACCTCATCTCTCCACTAAAAATTGCAATGTTTTTTATTTCTTTTGAGATTAAAACCTTTATTTGCCCTTGTTAATTCTTCTGCAAGTTTCTCTCAGCCCATTATACCTTGTGTTCAGGAGTGGTCTGACAGAATAAAGGCTTCCTATTTGCCATGTTATGTCAAGCATTATAACTTTTTTTCTTTTTTTTCTTTTTTTTTTGTGTGGGGGAGGTGGGGAAGAAGAGAACTAAGAATGTCTTTGACTTTTTTTTATTACAAATCTACATTATGCTGATGCCTTGCTTGACCTAACCTCACTCTTGCAAATTGCTGGAGTTTCTTTCCATCCAAGTGGACATGATTCTGAACTCTGACATAAGAGTCATTATTATTTCTCACACTACTACTATAAGTTTTTTTCTATTAACATATAATTAAGAAGGCACCATGATTGATTGAAAATTAAACAACTGAGGTTGTTAATGGTTTATCTGAATTTCCTTTCAGTTCTCTGACCTGGAATAATTCAATTGAGGAACAGGGTTAAAACTGTTCAAATCACTTGGTAATTTTGCTGGTTAGACTTGAAAAAAAAAGTTCTCTCAAGTTATGGATGTGGAGCATAAACACTTAGAGCTCCCCATTTTTTCCCAATTTTATACTAGAAATTTTCATCTGACAGTTTTTGACAGATGGAAGTGCCAGGAGGACTGTATGAGTTGCTGTATAAGCATGAAATTCTTCAAATTGCTTGTTTTTGTCTTAATCCCTTTTTTCAGTATGATAACTGATTTTTTTATAGTGTGATAAAAATAATAATCAAAGACTACTGAAATAATTTACTTCATTTTAAATGGCACAGGAGACAATATAAATACAGAATAGAAGCTAAAATTTATCTTTAAATAAGATTCCCTTTTTGGCCCAATCTTGCTTGAATTCAAAGAAAGCAGGGGCAAGGAGGCAAGACTTAGAGGAAATCTTCCCCTACTGTATTCAGCTTTAATATAAAATTTAAAATTACGAGAACTAGAATTACAAGAATAGGAATCTTTTTCTTTCAAGTTAGTAATACCCAAAGGCAGAGCTACTTTTCAGTGGTTCTGAGGGTTTAGTATTCATTTAATAAAAGGATGTTAGCATAGTATTTTGAAAATGTCAGTAACTAAATGCTAATCCCGCTGAAATCACTGGCATTTGTACCTGCACCAGGACGCAAAGGTTAGGTTATACAGAATTTCTTCCAAAACAGAAATCAGTAGGAAGAATTGTTTGCTTATGTTTAGTTCGAACAGGAGAATATAAGTGGGAAGTAACTACTTCTACCTGCACATTAAGATTCTATAAAATGTATATTATCCTTTTTTCATTCCTCCTTTGTCCTGATTCAAAATGAAGCACCTAATTAAAGATATTTTACATCTCTGTGAATTTAGTTGCAGATAGTTTTGTTACACAGAAGACCTATCTGTGTGGAGAGTAAGGAGAGGCCTGTTCATTATAGAAAAGCAGTGTAATCCCTCCTCTTGAAGTTTCTAGAATACACACGTTTTCAAATTTTCTTTCTGCAGAAAGGTGAATGGCATTTCTGCTGTATAAGAAGTCCTTCTGGGACATATACGTATTCAGCACTATAGAATTCCTGAAATAAATTTTTCAAGTGTATCTTACATACAATTACTTTTTCCCCCAGTGGACCTGGAAATTATGTGGGACCCAAGAAGAAATAACTCATTGAAAAGATACTTCAAGGAGATACTCTTTTAAAAAAATCAAAAAGATGCTGAGTATTAGGTTCTCAATAGATTCTGCTGTAACAGGATCACAGTATATGATAAGAAAGGGAAAAAGACCCCATCTTTATAAAGAGCTTTTTTCTGTTTGTAAAACATATTTATTCCTAGTCTGTAAATGTCTTGAGTGTCTGAGATAACTGCAGCAACACTGATGTTTTCCTTACTGAAAAATCATGGTTTCAAAGTAACAAAAGAAGGTTTCTGTTCTAAAAAGCCATAACTTGCCTTCTGCTTTTGAAATCCTGCCATCAATATGTTTTACTGAAGAGAGTGGCAATTGCTGTAATGTCACTCCATCTCTTGACAGCCCAGATTGCACAGTATTTTTGCCTGCTTTTCTCTCTTCCCTGAGCCCTTCCATTCCCCCTGGCAAGATGCTGGGAGGGCAGGAGGTGGGGCCCGTCAGGAGGCAGCTGCAGCAAGGTCTGCTCCAGGCAGCCTCACCTCCCCTGCCTGACACACTGGGCAGTGTGGGGGCTCACATGAAGTCAGCTTTTTGCCATCTGTAGGCTTTTTGCTTTGTCTGCTCAACCCCCCTTCCAAAGAAAAGAAAAGAAAAACCAATCCAAAGAGACAAAATATTTTACCGTTTTGCTGATACCAAATAACGAGAACATACAGGTTTTTTCTTACAGCTATGATTTCACTTTAAGGTACTGAAAAAAAAGAACATACTCTTGTAGAGGCACCTTGAAAGGTCTTACTGAAAAGTATTGAGCAGACTTTCAGGGAATACCAGTCATCACTTACAGCATCCAATATGTTTTCTTACACTTGTTTTCTCAACAGGATGTTGCTGAGGTTTTGGGGCCTCTTAAACTAGTGAGTTGTCAAGTTATGGACTCAGTCCAAGGCAGATTTGAAGTAGAATTGAGGGTGTCTTTAAAAACTGACCCATACTTCTAAATGCCTAAAGTACTGTTTCCTGCCTTTTTACATTACTTAAGTGAGCCAAATCCAAATTGCTTGGAGTACCTTACAAGACATAAATCAGAGCAAATGGTTGGAGATTTTTTTTTCTCATGCCTGTGTTTCTCAGATTTCATCCAATGTTGATTTTCCAAGGAAAAAAAAAATGTTAAAATATGCATAAATAACTCTTTTAAGCACATCCTAAAGATAATAAATATGGTCTGTCATTGTCATGACTTTTCTATTTCAACACCCTACAGATTATCTGATGATTAAAGTCCAAGTCTTGTAAACAACTTTATTTGGATACACTACTGCTGGAACTACTTGATTATTATATTTTAATTTTCTCTGATTATTTTCTTTTTTTATATGATAACCAGTGCTAAGAAGATTACAGGAAGATAAGGGATCCCTATGACTAAGCTTCACCAAGGCCTGCCTAAAGCTTGTGAAGACTATTTCTACAGTAATGAAGTTACCCTTGATAGAGTGAAACTGTATAGTGAATTACTGAGAATAAAGCCAGTTTGAAACACTGCATGAATACTTGGTCTTAAAGCTAAAAAGTGCTTTTTCAAGCTGGAGGACATGTATTTCAAATAGGGACATTTACACAGATTTGCTTTCTGCTATTTTGTGTTAAAAGATGATTAGTTTAAGAAGTTTTATTTGCTGCAAAGTATGACATACAGTTACTGTTGGCCACAGATTTCCTATTAATGATGTGACTCCAGTTTCTATGCAAGCAATTCCTTAGGAATCACTTGATTTATTTTGATGATATCATGTTCTAGGTGAATTATATGCTGTTCTTTTTAATTCTATAAAATGGAATTTGTATTTAAGCAGTGTCATTAAACATTCATGGGAAAGAAATCCAATGAATCGCCAAGTTGTATTTTGCAGCTGAAGCAGCTTATGGAATGCATATGTACAAACTAGAAAGTACGGGAGTAATCCCATTTTAAAGTGTAGCATTGTGGAAACTAAGAATTCAAATGAGAAAAAGTCCTTTTGAGCACTTCAACTTAAGAGAGAGTTTGTCCATAAGGAACAGCTTGTGCTGTCTGATGATTGTCTCCATGATAAGATGGCCCATTATTCAGTCCCTACGGAGTTACCACCACAAGACATGAAGTCTTTACCATTCTCTCCAACAGCCTAAGGACAAACCATTATGTTATCTTGCTTTCATATCTGACAGCATAAAGTGCTTATTTTCTTGCTAGTCTTGTGATGACTCTCTCATCTGTGTTTCTTTGCTGATCAGCTTCCTAACTTCTTTAGGACATTTCTGGGGAAGAAATACTCTGAAGTGTTGCTAAAACCAAGCGCCCTGTTTAGAGACCACAGCACGTCTTAGGGCAGGCAGAGGCTGAAGTGCTACTTAATGTGATGTGTGCATTAAAATAAAAAAAAAAAAACAAAAACTAGGGGCAGTCAAGCCAGCAAGCATGCAAATCAGTGGTACTGTACAGATTGTACTGCATGCGCCAGAGCAGCCAAGGACTGTGCTTTTACAGCAAAGTTCTGGATTGTTCTCCCTAGAGATCATATTTTACAGGTCATGATAAAAATTAAGTAGCTCAAAGAGAGCAATAGCTGCAAGCAATTGAACTGTGGAGAAGAGGAACTATGGTTTAATTTCTTCAAGACCGGCTAAGCACTTTACTGTTGCCTGAAAAATCACTACTTCTAAGTACTCCAAAGCCCCCTCCTGCCAACTGCCAACAAGCAGAATACAAAAAGGCAGGTAGGAGCAGGCTGCTGCTCTAATAGCTCATCCAGTAGGCAAGTCCTTCCCTGCCCAAACCCAAAGGCATACAAAAAAGAGAACAGCTGAAAGTGAGATTTTAGGCTAAGTAATATTTGTTGAAAAGGTTGGGCTGTGAATTCAGCTTTCCTGTTTTAGGCTACAGAGATCTCATGCATATCCTAAGTGGCCACACAGTGTACATGCTGACTAAATAGAATTTTCCCTGGACAAACCTGTTACTTTGGGTATCACCCTCTTGGAATGACTGAGGATAATGAAACAGGACAGAAGAGCACATTAAACCTGGCCAGAACAAACTAAATTTTATTAATCAAAATTTAAGGTGTTTAAGTTGCATATTCTACAGTACAAAGTAAGCTACAAGCTTGTACAGAATTATGCATTTGCATGTACAATCTTCCCCAGATATTTCTCACAAGAGCACACTTGTGCATCCAACTGTTAGAGTTGAAGTTAAAGGAGTTCTGACACCCAGCTGGACTATAGACAAAGACATATTGTTGCCTTAACTGATGTCCTTCCTTTAGTGACCTTCTTCTGTGACCTCAGCTTTCTAGTTTCTGTATGGACAGGGAGAAAAATAAATGAATTTGTCAAAGTTGGAACATGTTTACCCAGGTTGCCCATATACAAGCTTGCCCTGGTTCAGCAGTTTTGTTCCAAATGGAAACCTGCAGGTTTAATCTTTATAAACCTTAGTCTCACCTTGATGTAAATCTGGCTTGTACCAAGCTAAACTAAGATGATGGAACAGGGTGCTAAATCTGTGTTGGGATTGTGCGTGAATTTACATCATTTCAACAAAAGAACTTAAATTTTAGGTAAACGCCGACATGCTCATTATGCCCCAAACCCACGTTATTCCTCTACTGCTCAGTGCCCAGGTCACAGCATTTCCTGGGCAGGAATGGACATTGAGGCTCCCGCTGTGATACCGCAGTATTCCAGCATTTACTCGGGGAACAAGCCTCCGACTCCAGGGAGGCTCTTCTCTGGGGCAAGAAGCCCACGTTTAATCTACCAACATCTGCCTCGCAAGGAGCACTTCGGCACACCTGCCCCGTCCTGCCCCGCCCTCGGGGGATGCTGCGGGGCCCCCCCGGCCTTTGTTCCGCTGGCTCCGCCTCGGCGCTGTCCCCTCCCTGCGGGGCGGGCCCCGGGCCCGGGGGCGGTGGGAGCGGGCGGCGGCTCCCGGCGCGCTGTCCCCTCCCCGCTGTCCCCTCCCGGCGCGGCGCTGGCTGCGCTCCGCGGCAGAGCGGGGCTGCGGGAGGAGCGGCGGGAGGAGCCGCGCTCGGCCGCTTTGTGCCGGCAGCCGCCGCAGGACGGCCGCAAAGGTAGGAGGGCTGCGGCCCCGCTCGCTCCCCGCCCGCCCCGGGCAGCATCCCTGCCGAGCGCCGCGGGCGGAGAGGGAGCACAGGAGAGGGGAAGGGCTGGATTCGGATTCAGCAGCTGCTCCTCTGCTGCTCCAGGCAGCCCCGTGCTAGGAAAGCTGTGGGCTTACTTGGGAAGGGAGCGGGGGAGGGGGGAAGCCTAAAAAAAAAATTTAAAAATAAAGTCACGCTCGTTTTCTTGGCCGAGAGCAGCACATGGAAAGAGCTGGGAGGGAGCCCGGTTATCGGGCGGCGGCGGCCCCTGCCCGGGCTTTGGAAGGGCAGGAACCCGAGCGAGATCCTCTGGAACACAGCCCTCTGTCCGCCATCCCGAAACCCGCATCCCTTCCCGGGAAAGGCACCGGCCAGGCAGCCGCGCTGCTGCCTTGTACCGCGGCAAGCTTCCTTATTTTCTGCCTTTTGGGGTGGGCAGAGGTGGTCTCCGTACAGGCTTGGCCATTTGATCCTGTTCCGTCGTAGCCGAGAGATTACATCATGTTACGGTCCTGGAGTCAGTCGGGGCAAAGGCGAACAGAACCATCTTTCCAGATCCATCCTGTTGGCTTCCCGGGCCGACCCGCTCCTTGATTTCCTGTTGAACGGAGGTTCGCGCTGAGGAGCAGCCTGCCATTGGAGGCTGGGGGGGACAGGTCACAGCGACGTGGTTCGATTTCTTCCACTGAGAGGTTTTTTGGAAACTGAAGTTTGTTGGTTCTACGCGCGGTGTGTGTCGTGTGTGGAGGGGTTAGAGGAAACTTGCCAAAGATTTAGGCGGTAGGAAAATACTGGGCGGCAAAAGAGCCAGATAATCGGCCTAAAGCAGGAGTCTCTCTATAACCTGAAAGCTCCGGAGTGGCAGGAGGTGAGCGGATTCAGGCAGGCATCCCTCGGCAACCCAGGCATTCTCCTGCCGTAAAGGACGATGCAGCTGAGTTGATGCACACTCTGAAAGGCAAGACAAGGCACATGTCAGGAACAGAGAAGTACTTTGCTCATCTCTCCTCTGGAGTCTTTATGATCAGTTTGATGCAAACACTTGGTGTGTCTGTGCCTGTTCTGTTTATCACATTACTGAAGTTTGTGGCCAAGATCCAACTATGAAATGATAAAGCCAGAGAGATCCAATTAAATAATGTACTTCAGGGCTTCTTAAGACGACAGATTCTGCTGTTCTTTGTGCAGTTCTTTGTTTTGTTCCATAGGGAAAAAATGTCACAGCACGGCTTAGTCCAATTCTCAGAGGTATCCTTAACAATGATTATTCCATAACTAGTGTCTCACCCTTATAGGTGCTCTGCCACTGTTTGCTCCAAGTGTTACAGGGACATTCTTTTCGTTCATGAAAATAACACTATTATTAACCTCTTTTGTCTGCCTTTCTGAGAATGGTCGGTGCAGGGGCACAGGGGAACAGCTTGGCAGCCAGATGGATCTATCCATCAGTGCTCTCCTGTATGGGCACTTGATGCCCTTCCGTCATCCCTTATGCCTCCTGGTGGTTTCCATGGGAAGAACTGCACGATTACTTTCTTGTTTTGAACAAACCATTTTTCCTTTTAGAACTGGTGTAAAAAGAAGAGCAAATGCTACATTAGAGCCAGAGGGAGAGCATCCTGTCTTTCTGGGGCTGTGGGGCACCACATGGGTTTAAGAGGAATTTGAAATGGATTCTAAAAAGAAGGATCTACAGTTTTCTTTGTGTGTCAGCCAGTGATTGCAGTGACAAGCCTGCAGACAGAACAATGAGCAGATACTCACTGCCTTTGGTGATGTGTGGCGTTTCCTAGGAAATTTGTCAGAAAAAGTCAAAGTGTTATGTTGTGTTCCTGTGTCTTGGGTAGATTTTTAGATTAAGGGATTTGGAAGATGTGTGGGGGTTGAAATTGTGACATTGAAGCAGTGCCAACAAGGAGGGGGTAAAATGCAACACTTCAATAGATCAACCACTCACACTATTTTAAAATTTTACAGTCTTAGTGAAGGAAGATTTTCCTCTCCTAAAGCTCTCAGTTGCAGAGATACTGTCTGAGACATAAAACCCAAAATCAAATATTGAAGTCTCAATGGAGACAGGCTGTATTTGGTACACATATGACTAATTGTGCTATTCCTTTCAGTGATGCAAAGACAACTTGCTGTAAGACCAGGAATTGTCTTGCCCTGCTGTTTGCTGCCATCTCCCTTGTGACAGTGCTTCAGGACAAAGAGCCAGCGGTTCAGGGCTGGTCGATGCTATCTGGAGTCGACTGATTTAATTTCCATCCATTTTCAGAAGTTTTGTGTCTGATAGGTCAGTCAGTGGGAGTGTGGTATCCAGGAGCCTGCCTGGTTAACCACTTTGTTTAAAGCTGTGCTCTGTTTCGTGAGGAGGGGTCGAGGAAGAGGAGGAGGAGGAAAGGATGTACTTTATATTCATTTGCAGGAGGTCTTGTGCTGAAGTGGGTGGGTGGGATGCAAGGACTTGCACCTCCAAACTCCTGCACACTTTAGTCCACTCTATGCTATTATGGGTTAGTCACAGTAAAGCTTACTGTGGCAATTTTTCAAAAAAATTATGCATCCCTTCCAGCTATGCAGTTCAACTGGTTTTATATGTGAATGACACCTAGCTACTGGTATGGCTCTGACTTCCTGATTCATCAGTTCATTGACAAGTAGTGTTTCATCTGGTACAGAAACTGTCTGTCTGGGCTGGGCGGGTGAGTGTGTTGCACACTCAGTAGGTATTATTCCAGATTAATATACTTCTAATGTAAAGTGTTCTTAGGCTCACATTGAACTCTTTACAGTCAAATCCAAAAAGAGTAATAGAAATGTGGAAGTCAGCCAGAGGACTGCAGGTACTGTGAACTCTGAGCTTTTAGTGAAGGACTGAAAAAGCCAGATCTTGAATATACTCCTCCATCTATAAAGGTTGTCTAGGAAGAATTAGTTTTCCTACTATGAAGCATTCGAAGCTGACCTTAGAGCAATTTAAGTTTTCAAGACCATACCAGATGTCTTTCTGGGGAGTGTCTGCATGAAGGGATGCCGAGAACAGTCTGTCAGCACAGTATGAGCAGGTAGGAAGACACGTAGCTGCAATGGCACGGGGGTGGCCCTGAGCTCAGAGTGCAGGGGTTACACCAGCACGGCTGTCTCACTGCACCAGCCCACCTGTGCACACGGGAAGCTCTGCCATTTGTAGCACATGTGCATCAGTGCCCTTAAACATTATGTGGATTAAATTGCTCTTACTCTACTAGATGATCTTGGAGGTCCCTCAGAACCCAAACCATTCTATGATACTCTGTGATCAGAAGTTAACTCTTGACTCTCCTAGTCATGAAAGACATGCTGATGTGAGTAATGCTAATTAATAGTATTGCAGGAACATAACCTGGGTTTGTGCAGGGGGGGATATCTCATAGCAGGTAACAGTCTTTTGGGACATAATCTCTATTTTCCAGATATATGGCAAGAAATTAAAACCTGAATGGCAGGTTTCCCATCAGTTTCCCCTTTGCCACCTTAGCAAAAAGTCAGTCATGACATGTGGTAGTAAGGTTTAACTGCTAAAGGTGCTGAGCACCCTTAACACAGCATTGTCCAAATGAGCTGATGGTGGTTACCTCTCTTAGAGTATTCCTTGGGGAATACAGGAGGCTGTGAAAAGGATGAATTTGTTGTATATTTTGCCAGTGTTCATCAAAAAATCTAGCAAAGAAAATCCTAAGAGGATTTTTTTTTATCAGTTTGATTTTGTGTAGATACTGCTCTTTACATGTATTAGTATTTTAAAAATTGATGGTATATGTTTGGTAGTAAAAGGAGCAAACTGATAGGCCTGTCTTCTCTAAATCTCTTTCCTAAACTGAAAAAGGCAAAAAAAAATTACTGTATTATTCCTTTTATGGTGACGTAGTGGTGGGGTTTTTTGACTGTCTAGGGGATTTCTGCTGCCAATATCTCTCTGCCATTATGTATTTTTGAACTGAGTGATAAAGACTATCTTTCTCTAAGTCAGATGTCGGTAATGGCCTTGTTGTGCCAAAATCTTTATGAGTACAAAATGCTGAATAAAAATATTTCCATCCATTAATACTCAGTGCCAGAAGAGAGTACACAAGTGGTTTCAGATTTAATCTGTAATGTAGCTGATGTCTCAAAGATAACAACATCTTACTCCCAAGAAATACAACACTGTGTATGTGAGGTAATTGCTATGAGTTGCACTGAATATATATTATTCATTAGGGGTCTGCCATTATATCATGCTTGTGAATTCCCCAAAGTCTCTTATCAGCGTCCTCATCACATCTCAGCATTTATGGAAAAGAGGGTTTTGGTGTCCTACTTGACTGACTGATGCTCTGGCTTGCTAGTTGCCACTTCTAGAGAGTATGCTTGCCTTGTTCATTTAAAACTAATAGACTTTGGGAAAGAAGCTCAGTTTATACATTCACATTATCAGAGATAGCACTCCTTCACAGGGAATGTGTAGTGGTATGTTATCTCAGCTTTGCAGAAGAGCAAATAGTAAAAGCTCTTGCACATGCGGCTTTCATGCTAAACTACTCTGCGCTGTCTTCAAAGTATAAAGGCTCAATATTTGGCCAGTTCCTGTGGATAGGTTTTTTTTTATTTTTTTGTCCATTAAAGGATGTTTAAGTATCTCTTTGAAACTTATCTGATCTCTCATCGGTTACACATGCTTGTGGCATTCCTGTTTGAAATTGGAAGAGAGGAGAAGGCAAGGTTAGGACAGATTTTCCCTGTTACTAGCAATTAGTGGATCCAGATTTTATTTTCCTGTACCATTTTTTGCCAGAAACAGCTGCAAAGAGAGAATTACACCGTGACCTTCACAGCACTTCCTAGTGCCGTCATCAATCAGATCTGGCAGGAGCTTTATCACATCTATCAGTGTGGCTCATAAGCCACATGCTGTCTAGTCTGGGGGGAAAAACAAACAAACAATGGGAGCTACTGTAGGGTTTGTTTAAAATAAAACAACCAGGAGTTAGCTTTTCCCATATGTGCCAGCTTTGTAGGCAGATTTGTTTTTTTGCCGTGTGCTGTCGGGCTGATTAATAAAATATGATGATTGTAAAGCAGTGGAAGAGGCTTTCACTACATTTCAATGGCACTGGCAACTCATTCACAAGCCATTGCAGCTTCAGCCTTTCTCAGGCGATGCTCTCCAGTCCCATTCTAATCCTCAGCATAATTTTTACAAAGGAATTTATGCAGTTAAAATAATTCAGGGGTTTTCTACACAGGTAAATGTTTTAGAATAAATAAGTGTTTTCAGACTTCTCTGATTCTTGTATGAAATAACATAGCTTCCTCAGATTAAGTGGTTTGCTTTTTTTTTTTCTTTTTTGGTGGGATCATGTGTGCCTTTGCAGGCTACTCTAGGTCTCTTCCAGAGGCAAGTTCATAATGTAGCAGCCAAGGTCAGGTGATTAGCTGCAACATCTCACTTTTCAGCATGCAAAGCATGATGAACACCCTGTAAGTGGTTATCTCTTTGCGTGGTTGATTTTCCCTATTGACCTTGGTCTGGCTATGGAGTTTTTTTTAAATTTGAAACATTCTGTGTTCTTACATTTTTTCATTGTTACACCAAGTTCACTGCCATTTTCAAATTCCTTTGCCCTCCTTTTTCTTGCCATCTGCAATAGATAGAACTTTCTTACTTTCCTTTCCTGGGCTCAGTACAGTGACAGGTTGACAGGTTGTCACTTCATGCCTGACTTCCTTGCAGGCACAGTCCTTGCTGACAGGTAGATGGGAGAGCAAGAAGCAATGGGGACAGGCAGAATTGCTACTGTATGTGTAATTCTAGCTGCCTTCATGGTGATATGTTTGTGTGTATGTGTGATATATACAATGAATATGTAGATGTAGATAGATAAATAAAGAGTGTGTGTATGTGTAGGTGATATGTTAGAGCTGCCTTTGTCACATAGGTTTTTTGAGAAAAATGTCTAATTGCTAATAAATAAATAAATGCACTGTTACAATTTTGAGTAAAATATTAAGGCCTTGAGCTTCAAACTGTTAATGTTGATGGCCAACAGCAGGGTGTGATCTGTAGTTTCTGTGGTTTTTGACCATCCAGTTCTTGGCAGAAGCCATCTTGGTACCAGATCTGGGCAAGGAAGTTTGAAATGCCATGTGAAATTAGCTATAGCAGGTGCAAGGAAAAGGCTCATAAAATGTGAAATACATTTAGCAAAAGGTTATCTACTCTGTCAGGAAAAAAAAAATCACATGAACTGGCTAGCTGGTTATGGAGATAATTACTTTTGTGTTTTTCCTCAGTGCGTGCTGTGTCAGTTTGACAGGGCTTAGAGCCCCAGCTGCTGCACTGGCACTGGGCAGGGCAGTGGCTGCAGTGCTCAGTCCCTGCCCCACCAAGCAGCACACCTGAGGGACAAGGAGCCTGCCCAAAACTGTACTGCCTCTTGTCCATCTTCTGGTTCCAGCAGCCAGGCACCACAGCTGCACAAACACTTGGTAGAGAGGTTTTAAGAGTCCAAAGCCATAAGCAGTCCCATTTCAGCAGCAGGATGAGGAGGAGAGGGAAAGCTGCCAGCAGGAATTGGTCTGAGATGCTGACTCCTGTGTCATTGTTTGGGGATTCCTGCTTCATGAGGATGCAGCAAACCAGCTGGCTGCCTGCTGTGGGTCAGACCAAACAAAAGGACACGGTTTCAGACCTGAAAGCAAGGTGGGCTGGAATGAGGAGATAATAAAATGGCAGGAGTTGAAAATAGGAGAGATAACGCAAAAGGCAGTGGTGGTTAGGAGCTGAGCTGCAGAGGGGCCACTCTGATGCAGTTCTGCTGCTGCATCTTAGCACAGATCAAAGAGAAAGAAATTGCCGCTTAGAGAGTGGGATTTATTCGTGTGATGCAGTCCACGCTAGGGAATAGAGTGAATTGGTGGATTTGTCACTGGCTGTAAGAGATGAGGCTGAAGAAAGTACATATCTGAAAATATTAAGAAGCTCAGTGATTCTCAGTTCTATTTATACATAGCATTATCAAAGGAATACCCTTTGGAAAATGAAAAGGTCTGGTTCTTGGAAGAGGGAAAAAGTATTCAGACTTCAGAAAAAGATTCAGATTCTGAAAAAGATTCAGAGCTTCTGAGAATATACAGAACTCTTCTCCTTGCCTGCTCCCTCTGTCTGTACCATGTGTTTGTCATTAGGACCATGAAAAGCTGTGAGTCTCCTTAGAGGGGGAATGATGGGTGTATGGTGGGTCCTTCAGGAAGAACCAGGAGAGCTGAGAGGAGGCAGGAGGCTAGGTCAGGCCACAGCATTTTGTTTTGAGCTTAACAGGAATGAAATCCACCCTGAAGAGTCTTGGGGAAAATTCTGGATGAGGGCCAATATGAATAATGCTGAGTGCAGATGGGTGGGACCCCACCTGGTTACAAAAACAATCCTATTTCCAACGTTGGCTATTTCTGCTGAAAAAGGGGATATTTAACAAGTAAGGTTTCATTTAAAATAAGAAAAAAACCCAAAACAGTTGGAGACATTAAAAAAACAAACCCAAATCAAAATTCAAAAAGTCTCTCACTTCAGAAATTAATGAAAACAAGCCCGCAAACATGCAGACAGCTGAAAGCACACACCAGAAACCTCAGATAAACAAAACAAGTGTCCTCTGGGGAAAGGAAGAGTTGTTCCCTCTCTGGGAAAATTTGTCTGTTCCTGTGGCTTGTGAACTTTTCATCTTCTCTGGGACTTTCTGCTCTCCTTGGTTTGCTTTCTTCAGCTTCTTGGTCTTCTTTCCCTGGAGCCTAGAAAAGTGTTTATGCAAGCACTAGACTTTAAGTAAATGAATGACGAGTGCTGTTCCTCAGGGGTTGGTTTTGGGACCAGTCTTGTTTAACATTTTTGTCAGTGACATGGACAGTGGAATTGAGTGCAACTCAGCAGCCGCCAACCTCTACTTCTGCAGCTTGTGACCATCAAGACACCTTTCACCTTGTGACAGCCACATGCTGAGCATTATTCCAGAGCTAATCTGGAGCAACCTGTATTCAACAAGCCCAAAAATGCAACAGTTAATTTTAGTCTGATTCAAGTTTCCTTTAGTATCCAATTGACTACTGTTCCTGTCTGTCTGCAATGACTGAGCCTGACAGCCTCTCAACTCTGCAATTTCCTTCACATCCCTTTGGATCTTCCTCTTTATTGTTATTTGCAAAACACTGAGTCTAGATTTTGCATACGTGGAAAATCTTGCTGAGAGCTGTCCCTCCTTTGACCTCTTTTTTCTCTCTCATTTTTCTGTCCTCTTGCTTATAGTCCAACAATGTAACTTTTAAAAGTGGTCTGAGTGTAAAAAATAAGTTGTAGTGAAAGCTTGTCTGTAAGCAGTGGCTCTCTCTACAACCCAAAGGCCAGCAGATGTACCTGTAGAAGGCCCAAATGACTGACTGTCCCAAAGAAACAACTAAAATACTGATTAGATTCAAAGGAAAGCAGAAATTGTCTTCAAGAGGTAATGAAGTTTGGGGATTTCTAGACTTCCTCAACCCTTTTTAAGTCCTTCAAAAAAAATTTTTTTTCTACCACAGTAACACCTTTTAAAACATTATGGAGCTAGCTCAGCTGTTCTTGCGCTTGGGATTCCTGTCGGGTTTATGGTCAGCACATCTACAGGCTCCAGGATATAAGTGCAAGCTCAGATTGCCCTGGAGTTTATTGTACTTTATGGGAGCAAAGGGTGAAATCCATCTTCAAGACTTGGGGTCATTCGGGCTAGGTTTCCTGACATACCAGTTCTTACAAAAAACCCCAGCTGTTCTGGGGTTTTCTGCCAGCTTTAAAGAAAAGCAGCCAAATAAAGAAAACGTACTCTGCCAAATAGGGATCAATCCTTCGGTTGGTTTGAGTGTGCTTTAAGTAGTCTCAGTCTTCGCGTTTACACTAGTTAAGTTCTTTTGCTTCAGGGAGAAGCAGTATTTGTGAAGGAGTCCTGCCCTTTCCCAGCACATTGCTGTAGGGAAGGGCTGTTCCCTGCGCGGGTCTAAGTGCTTGCCTCTGTGAGGCAGGGTCTGAACAACCCAGAGCAGGACCTGCATGTAAGTAATGTGAAAGTAAAGATCCATGAGATGTGAAAGTAAAGATCCATGAGATGATGCCGCTTTCCGAGGTGTGATTTCAGGGTGGTTCTCGGCCAGGAGGTGCCACCTGGATGGCCCATCCTGAGCCAGGGCCAGAGAGCCTGGAGGCAGCACAGCAGCAGTGTGCCCTTGCTCAAGCTGTAGTTTGAGCTATGTACTGAGAGCAAAAGAAGCATGGCCCTTCTAGCAAGTTGTCATCAGTGACTTATAAAGCACTTCTCACCTTAGAGCAGCTCTTCATATGATAACTCATAGAAATCTAATGACTTCATGAAATGGTACAAGCAGTAGGAACTGGAAATGGCAGATGTTCAGGGTGGAAAGGGAAGGAGAGAACCGACAGGCTGCCTGAATGCTTGAGAGAAATGCATAATAAAGTTGTAAGGGTTTTGGTACACTGGTCATCACTCTCATCAGCCCTGCTAGTGCCTCAGCATTCCTGAGATTTCGGTACATACCCACAATCTCTCTAATGAAGTGCAAAGAAGGAGAGAAGCATGTAAGAATCCTTTAGCATCTTTTTGATTTATTCCTGTTGCCACCCCTGCTTTATAAGCTTTCATCTTAACTCCTGCAATGCTAGTGAGTTTAGGAACACTCTTAAATTCTGGGATAAACAAGCTTTTACCTACTTTACCTGGAAACTTTTTTGACATAATGCCAGGTGTTACATCCCAAAGACCTTTTGTCACAGCACGTTTGAACTGCAACTTGCATTTGACGGGTTACCTCACCTGCTCCTTGTGCCAGGCAGTCTGGAGCAAACATCTCACCTGCTCTTTCACACTCCTTACATGAATGGTGCCACTCAGTGCTCTCGTGTTTGCTAGTGAAATTGCAGATTGTGCCCTTCTCCCACTGAGCTGGTGGAGAAAAGCTGTGCAGGTTTTCTCACTGATGTGGGACATGCTGAGACCCTCCACATGTACGTGCACTTCTCTTTGATTGCCTTCACCAGGGTCAGCTGCAAGACCTGACCATCCTGGATCACTTCATGCCAAAATAACCCTTTTCCTGTTCAGTTCAGCTGCACCCAGTGCAATGAAGCAACAAAAAGTATGTGTACAATTCCAGAAGGCTCTTACCACCTCTAGGAGGGGTAGAATTAGGCACAGCTCTGTGTGTACCGTAGCACTTCACAGGATTGTTTTGTTAAAGTCAGTAATAGAGAACATTTTTGTACAGTTCAGTAATATAAAAGTAGTATTGAGCAATTGCACCTTGTAATGAGAGTTGCCAGGGTGTAACTACATGAAAGCAGACAAAGGGCATCGCAAGAAGGTTTTTGCTTGGATTGGAGAAATCATTATTAGAGGCATAGTTCTCCAAAATCGTAGTTGTTGGACCATCTGAAGGAAGCCTACCTAGGAAAATATTTGATTACTTTTGCCATTGTTTCTTTATTGAAGTGAGAATTTCTTCCTGGTGAGATTTTTGTGAGGAGGAAACTTCACATATACCAGTGGAAGTTGACCAAAGCAGAAGGGGAAAATGCCATTTCAAACTGTTAAGTACAGAATTAATAAAAACCACCTGTAAAAATAAATGTTCATTGGTTGCTGATTTCACATGTGAAGTGCATTTTCTTATGGAATTATTATTTATACTGTAGTAAACCAATACAGAATTAAATAATTTTATTCAGTTTTTAATTTGGTATTATAACCAGGTGATGCCTCTTCCTTCCTGTGCTTAAGAATTAACATTCTTGTTTACAATAACTCTTTGTCTGCCTGTAGGCAAGTGAATTTTTGTCCTTGACTCATACCAGAAAGATCAGGGACTTGGAACCCGAATAATAGGACTGCTGGGAAATCAGTGAACACCAGCAGAGAGCCCTTTGAGTGGAGAGAATTGAAAATTTTTATTGTCTGCTGCCATTATCTTGTTTTACATTCTGCTTGTCTGCCAGCTTGTTACTAGTAACAAAGATTACTAGAATCTGGGCTTTTGAAAATCAAATTATTTTCCTTTCTTTATCTGATCACACCATGGAATTATGTCACTGAATTCAAATTCTGACTGTGATAGACTTGGTGTCCTGGATTATTAAACATTTTGTCAGCATAAAGTTGCATGGTTTTTAGTTTAAGGATGAGAGGGTTGCATCCCATCTCAGAGTGTGAGGGCTAAAGAAATAGCATTATTAAGGTAGAAAAACAACTGTGAAATGTGTATTAAGACTAGCATGTGGATTAATGTGGGTAGTTTCCTATTGCCATAGCTTCTTTATCTTCCCAGAGGGTTTTTTTCTACCTTCTTCATATGTGCATCCATTTTCAGAATCTCTCAAAGCCAGAACTGTGTATTCTGGATATATAATGTGTCTTTTGCTGTAGGTAGGATTTTTACTTGTTAGGTCAGATTGGTGTCAGTTTCCAGATTAAAAATAGTAACTTCTGAAGGGAAGAATTAGAATGGTGTATTGATTGTGACTGATAGCTGCTTTTCCACATGATCATTTATCAGCATCTACTCATACAGGGCACTTTGCAACATAGAATGACCTTAATCTAGCTGCAAGTCCAAAGATGACAGTGTATCTGCTGGACTTGAAAAACGTTAAACTGGTTTGTCTGCACACTTCACTTGAAAGTATCCTACCCCAAAACAACCATATTAGTTATTGTTTATGCTTATGCTAGTTCTTAAGCAGTAGTCCCTCAATACAGAATCTTGCCGATGGGAACTTGTTTGGGTCAGCTTTCTTATCAGAAGCCCATGGGTAGAAATTATGTAGGGGATTTCATTTCAGATTACTTTCAATCGCTGTCCTTCAGAGACAGAGTGCAACTTGACATGTGCAACCAAAGGCAAAGTGAAGCAGAATGCAACCAACTTGGACATAGATTAAAGATAAGAATGATTGCAAATAGTAATAAGATTTGTGAAATAAGGTGCTTATCTAAATCAGGTTTAGAAGATCAGTAGTGGGATCCAGAGGGGTAGTAAAGGGATATTTAAGGGATTTTTATTCAGTGTACTCTGGGACTGGAACTAAACTGCTGAACTGGTGTTGGTAGCTTAGGAAAAACAAAGGTACTGAGTGCAGTGCAAGCCCTGCTTATCTGTGGGACTTGAGGGAATAGGTGTGCTGTTTGTTAAAACCATTTTCATGATGTTTGTGGTGACCTGTCACATTCACTGTTCTTGATACATGGGTGTCAGCTAAAAGCCAGAAGTGCTTTCTTTCACTCCTCCCTTTTCTTAGGACAGTAGTATGAAATCTTTCATTTATACATCACATCTGTTAGGTTTTTCACACCAGTTTTGAGGCATGGAGAAAAAGACCATGATGAGTCTATGACAGGAGGAAGCCAAAGTTAAAGTGAAATGAGAATGTATTTTTATGAAGTTATGTTACATTTACCGATTCTGAAGATTGGCATTTGGAAATGTGCTTCTTAACTGTGGATAAACTGTTTGTTTTAATCTGTTCACATCTAAATTAGGACTCAACTATTGGTACTTACAAGGCACTAAGAAAAGCACTCACTCAGACCGTCTGTTGAAAAAATGGGAGTATGAAACTGTCATCATATGTTCACAAGTCCTGCCTGTCCCTGGCACTTGTAACAGCAGCCTCATGTGAATGCTGAGTGCGTGTGAAACTGAGGAGGCTCTATGGGATCTCCACCGTGGCTCTCTGTGGTGCCAGTTGATAGGTTCTTCAGAAAATGCAAGTCTAGATATGTCCCTTACTTCTGTTCTCATCAAAACTGGTTAAGCGTGGTTAAAATACGACATGAAAATGATAGATAATAATAATAGCACAAGTAAATATACGTGAGTATAACATATCACTAAACAACTTTCTAAGTATATTTAAATATGTTAGTGTAATGAGAAAGCTTTTTCACTTTCATTTTAGTAAACATGGGATCAGATTTTCAAATGAAAGGCATGTGAAAGCTGATAGGCACTTAGAGTGGGATGCATTCTGCCTGACTTGAGCCACACATGGCCGAGCAGGTCTGCAGCTGAGCTCCTTCCCAGTAGACCGTCTGTACAATCAGGGGATATAAATTGGCTTCTCTAGGATGTAATTAATCTGATCTGTTCTAGACATCTATTTTAGGAAGCCTAAATTTCTCCATTGGCTGTGCATTGAGCCTAGGGCAACTAGCTGAGATACAGATGACTGCATTGTAACCACTGGCATTTATTCAGAACAGTGTCACTGCTAAAGCTCAAATGGCCTGCCTCAACTTTCAACCCTATAAAATGAGTAATTCTTCTGAATTAAATGAATTTATTCAGGAGGCTTAAAACAAGATAATCATTCTTTGCATTTGCATATATAAGTGTAGTCCTACTTTGGGTTTAGTCAGTGCTTACAAAAAGGTCTGTCACAACATCTTTGCATGGCTATTTCAGGGCTTTGATGACTTACTGTATTCAGTGAAAACAGCTTTGGACAGAGATTGGAAATGCAGGAAGGATGACAGATTCTCACTAAATGAGGTTTATGGTAGAAAATTCCTAGTGGTGTAATTCTGGATGTTGCTGTATAATTTTAGTTTTCTGATTTATGAGTAGTTGGCTGTATTGGTCACATATAAAATTACTTGCATACCAAATGTGAGTTCATTCAGCTGTGAGATTTTTATTTAGGCTGCTGCTCTCTGTGCCTAATTAATTAAGATGTCTTGCATTTGAGTAACTGAGGTTCTTAATCTTCAATAAACTAAAAATAATTAGTTTTATTGCCACTGCTTAAAATTTTAAAGAAGCAAATAAAAGTGCCAACGAAATACAAAAAAAATGTTCTCAAGACAGGAAAACTGAAAAAGAAACTGATTGTGTAGTGGCTTGGAAGCCATCACATGGGAAACTACAGATAGAATTTGGCAAAATTTTTTTGCTTGTGTCCTTGAAAAAGGTGCATACTAGAGATTGCAATTTCTGGGAAGTTGAAGTATCTGGGTTCAACCAATAATTAACTAATCAGTTTAAAGACAAATCCTACATTTGAACAATATCAGGGATTGGGTTTTTGATAGGAAGCCCAGGGAGGACCAGTGCCTTGGATTTATTTCCTAAACCTGATGCTTTTATAAGTATACTTCAGGTTTGGCCAGGAAGTATAGATATAGATAATTGAGAAATATGCCTTTCTTCAGCAGAAATCTGTATATGAAATATTGTATTGTAAGGTGATCTCATTAAGCGCTGTTTTTTAATCAAACTCAGTTGTTTTGGTTTTTTATTATATACTGTATCATACTCCATATTGAATACATTTTTATATATTTATCATTCTGAGGTAGTTTAATAGAGCAATACTTTCCATAGAACGTAGAAGGGATGTAAATAGAGATGTCTGGAAACTGTAAACCTGCAACAGGACTCAAATGACTCCAGTGGGAAATGAACACCTATAAAAACGGGTTTGCCCATGAGATGCAATCAAGCAAAGTTCGTTACACACGTGTGTTTGCATTGAATCCAATGGAAAAGTTCAGAGACTTAAACATGTCTATTACCCTGCCAAAAGTCCCAGTGGAACTGCAGCCCTCTGAAGATGCAGAGCACCTTGTGAAGCTCCTTCATTCCACCCTAAAGCAGACAGTGCACACAACCCATGTTCTCTATTTCTTTGTTGATATTTGTTTACTGCTATCAGCCTTTGTCTGACTTTTTGTTGTTGTTTAAGTCTTAAAAATAGTTCAAAGACTTAAAAATAGCTGAAGCTATTTTCGTAAGGAATGTAGTTCTTCATCACTGCTGCGGGCTGAATAATTGCTATGTGGTTCCATGTTGCTTGTATGGTAGGTGACCTCCCAGACAGATTCATTAGTGTTTGGAATGTGATGATTATTCCTGTATTGTTTTACCTAAATAGTTTTTGTTGAAAGAAAGAGATAAGTTAAATATTATTAAAAGTTGGAGAAGTAGAGTGTATTTTAGAAAGTGCTGTTCATAAACAGATCACATTCACTCAGTGCAGACCACCACGTGGATGTTGTTTAATTTAGGCAAGTGTGCATTTATGTGTTCTTTACAAGGACTTGTGATACACTGAGCAGCTGGAGTTTATGTTAACTTTCTATATTAACCAGAAAGGCAAGGTAGAACCAAATGAGAGCATCAAGCCTTGGTAAATACTTCTTTGCTTTCCTCAAAAATGTGTCCAAGATCCCTAGCAAAATACCACAAGGTGCTGCAGGTGTTAGTAGGAAGAGATGTGTTGTAAGTATGTTTACACAGTTGTCCTTACGTTTCTGTTCCGAGAACAGCTGATCTCTCTCACAGATTAGGACCTTAGATGCAACAAAATGTAAAGGACTGGGCAAGGATTTAGGATTTTAAGTGCAAGGAACAACCCTCTGGAGATGCCTCCTTTTTACTCGTGACATTGATTTAGAAGAAATTGGTTTGTACTTGCAACCATATAGCACATAGGTGCTTATACGTCTTCACTCTATAAGGATGTTAATAAACACAACATTGGATAGGATTTCTTGTCTTAAAACTAATTTGTAATTAGTCTTCTCCCTTGCGAAGTAGTGAGGTCTGTCTGACTTAATCTACTAAAATGTGCAAGTGTAGTTCTGGAATAAACCACATACTGTTCAACAAGCCTACATCAAGAGAGGCTCTCAGTTGCAAAATGGTGGAAACTTCTACATTTTTCAATTCAAGCAATCTCATTTGCTGATCACAAATATATCTAGGGAGAGTTGGCCCCAGCTTCTTTAAAGATGACT